>BQNB010011936.1:29240-43328 GCA_026074375.1 Tanacetum coccineum
GAAATATTTAACCTTTTTTCCCCTTAAATATCTTTAAAAATAAATAATAATAATTCATTGTTACTAAATAAAGTATGATTTGATTTTTTTGAAATACGAATATCCCACTTGACGTTTTCCTTTACTAAGTAAAAGATTAGCTTGTTGACGGTGGCAGAGTTGCTGAGAAAAGTATATTAATATAACAACCCGTATTAGTTTTAATCAGCATTCCCAAACAACCAATACAAACCATAGGAGACTAAGGGTGCGTTTGGTATGGGTGTATGGGAATGAGGTTATGGGTTTCATAATGATTAAAGATGTTTGTTTAGTGGGCCAAGGAATGAAATGGGTATATCATAGCCATAGACTCGTTACCCACCAATTTGGTGTTTATAAAATACATTTCGTGGGCCCATCTCTTTTACACTACAAAATTCAAATATCTATACACTTTTTTCATACCATATTTTGTCATTCAAACATAAACAATCGTAATCATACATTTTTTCATATCCATAGTCATTCTACCCCATACCAAGTCCGATACCCATTGTGATTCCTAACAACAAACCAAACGGCCCCTAGGTTTTGATTAAGCACCTTTGGAAGAAACTTCTTCCTTCTAAACCTCGCTGATAGTTTTTTAGAAGGAAATCTTTTGGTTTCTGTGAAAAATTAAACAATTTTCTATTAATATCTTTTCAATAACTATATGTCTTTATAGGTGGTGCACGTGCAAAAGAATTTGGTCTTTTTAGCAATTGAGTAGGTTAGTTGATAGAAGTGACCAATATTGAAGTAAATATTCCATACATGTGAAAACACTTGTTTAACTTCAGGCTTGTTTCCATTTTAGTCAAATACCTTTTAGATAGCAAATCATAGCAACTGATAATAATTAACTGCATAATAATACACAAAATCATTAAATCTATGCTCATAAGTTAACCTATTGGTCTGATAAACATGAGGTTTAATCCATCCTAAGCTAAAGGGTATGCACATACCATTTATGTAGTATTGATCACTAATGCATCTCTACCTTGATCATCTAGCAACCCAACAATAATCTTCATCCTTTAAGTTGTGGTCCTTCCTGTAACCTTATAAGGATGTTGATATTTACTAATTTCTAAACATACGGACCCATTATTCTATATCTGTATCCTTCGAGTATATCAAAGCCACCTTACAAATTATAATTACCACAAAAGGTTTGAGCACCAAAAAATGTATAATTTCTGGAAAAAAAACAAACCCCAATAAGCGTAAAAGAAATTTAAATTTTTATATCGTCACTGTCTTAACTAACAACTAATTATATGGTCTTATTATTCAAAGTATTTTTTAGATAATTATACGCCCCGACCCAACAAAATTTAATGCGACCCGCCCGACATTTAATGAGTTTTTTTTTTCTTTCTTTACATTGATTTTTTTCTTTTTGACCTTTTTTTTTACCTTTTTTTTTCTCAAAAACTTTTTAAAATAAAACTTTACTTTTTTTCTCAAAAACTTTTTAAATAAAAACTTTACTTCTTTTTTTCTCTGAATACCCTCATCGCCGATGTTTGAAGTCATCGGTCATGTTTTTTTAACAATAAACCTTTAAGTTTTCTCAAACCTCAGCGCTCCGCTAATCGCGTCGGAGTCGGTTCTTTTTCTTTCCTAAAAAAATTTTAAAAATAAAATTTTCCATTTTTTATTTTCCACTCGGAATACCCTCAAGTCGCACGGTTAATAGGTCATCGGTCTGTTTTTATATGAATATTTTTTTTAACAGTTCGTTTTATTTTTTTTCCTTTTTTTTTCCTCAAAAAGTATTTTAAAATTAAAACTCTTCCTTTTCTTCCCTCGAATACCCTCTCAGCACTGTTTGAGTCATCGGTCTGTTTTTTTATGAGAATAAAACTTTAAGTTTTCCACAAACCTCGCGCTCCGCTATCGTCCCGTTATTTTTTTTTCTCAAAAAATTTTTAAAATAAAATTTCCTTTTTTTCCCGCGGAAAATACCCTCACTCGCCATCGCATTAAATGGCCTTATTGCATTTATGTGCATTTAAATGCACCGGGTCGACCGGGTGCATTTAATATGCCAGGCTCAACCCTACCCGGTTCGATCGTGTTTTTTTTTTCTTAGAATCAACTCAAAATTGTTTTTTTTTTAAATACTTTCTCGCACTTTTTTTTTAGTCATCCGGTCTGTTACATTTATCAGCGGAATGGTTCCGAAACCATCTAAATTTTTTTTTTTTAAATGTTTTTTGCACTTTTATATTACCGAATCATTCACATAATATTCACAATAAATTGCACTTTCTGATTATCGTAATGTCGGTCGACCGACCCAGTCAGCCCCGACCCGTTCCTTTTTTTATTACGAAATAGCCCCTCAAATATTTACGAGAAATACCCCCTCCCACTACAGGTGTTCAATTAACGAAAACTACCCTCATTTTAAATTTTTTTATTATAATAAAACCCCCTTTCCCCACTACTAGCACGTCGAACCATTAGTTTTTTTTTAGAATGCACCAAAACAGTGCTTTAAATCGGTCGTTGCTTAACGACCGTTAATTTTTTTTTTCTATAAAAATATACCTTTTAACACGTCCAACCGAAAACACTGGCCGCCAAACATCTCGTAGCGGAGCGCGAGTGAGCCTAACTTGTTATAATTATAATTATAACTATAACTATAATAACTTTTATTAAAAGCCAGTACGCGGGTCAAAAGCATTAAATGCAATCCGACCCAAACCCACCGGAAACGGCTGTACGCTGCCGGAACCCGCCGCAAAACTGACCCGACATTTAATTCCTGATCCAAATGTGTGTTTCCCACTCTCTTTTGCTAAACACGTGGGGTAGGTGTCCTGGTATAAAGACACACACCGCCCATCCTCTGACCTCAAATTTCTCCCTCATCCTCTCTCTCTCTAAAAATACTGTCGCACACCGTTCTCTCTCTAAAAATCCGGCCAGCCACGAAGTTGTGAACCGTCCTCTGACCTCATCCAAACACAAGGTAATGGTTTCTTAATCCTTGCTATCTTTGCTCTTCTTAATCCTTGCTATCTTTGCTTCTATTTTTTAATTAGATTGTGGTTTGGTTTTAACAAATGTATAGTGTGTTGTAATCTTCTGTTTTGTTTTTGATTTTTTTTCCTTGATAATAGGTTCGACCCATTTTGGATATTCATTCCGGCTTCATTCATTCATCCTCTTCACTCCCAATTTCACTTTCGGTAAGTAATTTAATTATTACAAAACCATAATTTATCCCCATGTTCTTAAAAATATTTATTTAGTGTTGGGTTAAATTTGATCTCAAATAATCTGATTGTAAGTTAAAAATAATACCCTTTCGGTTATTTCATTTGTTGATTTAGAAACATTGAGTATGCGGTTGGATTTATTTTGTATGTTCCATTTTATATGAAATAAGCGAAAATGGCAAAAAAAGAATTTAAAGTTATATTGTTTAGCACGTGTGGAAATGGTTATTCAGAGTTTCAGACTAATGAATAATTGGGAGTGAGAAATTGTTTTGAATAAGCAGTTTGACGTTGAGTATTTCAAAATGGGATAAACAGTTTCAAGAAGTAGCCCCAAACACACTCTATTTTGGGTTATGTTTTTCCTCGAGTTATTTGACATCATGAATTATCGTACATGTAATTGCTAACCATCATCAGAATTGCGAAAAGTGCAAACCAGGGCATTTCACTCTGTAGCAGCGAGTTAGTTTATGCGGTTTTGTAGATATTTAAGGACAAGATGTTTGGGTATATGTGAAACACTTTAAATGACAAGGTATGAGATTGTTGTTGCAAGTCTATGGATCACAGATTCACAGATTTTGTGATTTTTATGTGATTCAAGATTACTTCAGATATAGTTTTATTTGAAGCATGTATTTGGACGCGATATAAACTACTCTCTTCGTCCCTAAATAAGTGTCCACTGTTGACTTTTGAAGTCATTGTTTTGCAACTTTGACTTTAATTATTTCTTTTTGTGTTATATAATACTTGATGCAAAATATATGAATAGATTGGGTTTTAAATGTATTTTCATTGATATAGTTTTCATTAATTATTATATAACATAAACGAAATAATTTAAGGTCAAAGTTGATGGAAAAAGACTATAAAAGTCAATAGTGGACACTAATTTAAGGACGGAGGGAGTATTAGTTATGATATTTGTTTGCATCATTGGTACGTTAGTTTTTAACTGTGATTTATAAATGTTACAGGTTGATCACATGATTGAATATGTGACAAAATTTCGACGGGTTGCCACGGCCATCCAAGTTTAGTTCTCTGAAAAAGATAATGGACGATGATACAAACAAGTCGTTATGCCTAAAGCGAAAGATAAAGCTTCCATTGCCAGGTACGAAACAAATCAAGATTTAGGATTTAATTTTAATTTTAGGTTTTTTTTGGTGACGTGATATACTTTACCTTTGGTTGTTATGAGGTACGGGTGCGAAGCAAAAAGATTGGTAAGAAAAGCGGTAGGTGTTGTAGCTGCAAAAGATTCACTGGTTGATGTATTCAATAGCTTAATGAGGAAGGTATGCTTATAAAGTTTGTTCACTTTTATTAATTTCATAGTGACACACTCTAAATTGGTAAGGATTAAAATTAGTGTAAAAAAACATGTGACACACTCTAAATCACAACTATGTGTTGTAAGTTGTAACCGTCACAACTATGTAGCGTGTTAACAACATATTTGGAATATTTAACGGCGATCTTCTTTGACTGATCTCTAATGTAGGCTGCCAAATGTGAAATCCGTGCTTCTAGCTAAACTAAGGGAATACAGGTCTGATCTGAATTTAAATTAGGCTGCTCGAGCTAAGTTGTTGGAATTAGGGATAGCAGATGCATCAACGGTATGGTTACTAATCTTCCTATCATATTGATGTTTATTGTATATGTATAATGCAAATTGTCATTACAAGAATCTTGCTATATGAAATTACAAACTTCTCTAAATGATACTAGGTTCAAAATCTTATGATATATAAGTGCAAAAATCTCGCCTTATATTGTATTCGACGGAGCTGCTAGCATCGCCAGTCCTACCAGCCTTCATCGAAGCATAAGGTTCGAGGGAGCGAATGGCTCATGTTGTGAATTTCGCTAAACAGCTGCTGGAATCCTCGATGGTAAAGGCCGAACTTATGTCAGTCTTACAATATCTATGAAGTTCACGGTAAAAGAAAAAATAAATAGCAACTTGATTGATTCTATTTTTCTGCTGATTATGTAGGTGGATCGCATTCCATTCAACAAATGTGTTTAGCACTTTGAAGACACATTCGATCAGATATCTGGCAATTTGGATTCAACTTATTTGTGTTGGATGGGGTATCGTTGGTGAGGTATCGCTTTCTTGGTAAGTTCATCGCTTTATACTTTTCACGCAAGATTATGGCAATGTGTACTAAAAGTTTAACCTTGAGTAACATCGGATACATTCATTCCATATATCTGATTGCAGATGATCGAGATAGCGACATGAATGTTTCAAATGCTTACTGTGTCTGTATCAGTTGCTGCTAACATCACAAGAGGTCGCGTGAACCTTTTTTGGGGCGTTCGTTGGTAGTAACGCTAAGTTTGGTCTGAAAGTGTGTTGGTCAGCGGAAAGGGGCGCATAAGAAACCAGTGAGCATATAATGAAGAACCAATGTTTAACGAATCAGATGACACCGAAGAAAGGTAGTCTCCCTACTGATTTATATGCATATGTGCCTAAGTCTATTAAGACGTTTTCTAATACGTATCTTTTCTATGATTAAGGTGAAGCGAACTTTGTTCACAAATGACGGAAAGATTCTAACATTAGCTCACTAGGTACATTCAGGTGGGTATTTAATTTATTAACGGATTGTAGTGTTGATTAAACCAATTTTTATAATTCTTTATGTTTCAGCTCGAATTGAAGGGGCACGTTGGAATCTTAGAAACATCATGAAAAGGAGTGAGCTAAACAACCATCCAACAACTGAAAAGGTAAGAATACGGTAAATTAAACGTGATAACCAGTTCATACGATGAAACAAACACTGACATTTCAGAATTTCCTGATTCACATCTATTTGAAATCGTCTCTTTCTGAAAAGATAAATTTGTTCAAGGTTTATCCTCACCTGAACTAATTGTTTTCAGATAAATAGTTTTTATTTTTATTTTGATGTAATGCAACTTTGTTGGCGTTTGCAGAAATGTAAACAAAAGTCGAGTGGTGGAAACAACTATAAGTTCTTTCATTTTTCCATTACGTTGTGTTATGTTCAGAAAATATGGTTGAATTAGCTCCTAAAAAGTAGTAGCCTGATAGTGGGTAATATCTTTAAACGATGTTCTATACGTGAACGATAGATAATTGTGTGTGTTGTTTGTGTTTGATGACATCAAATAACGTTTATTTTATAGCATTATTTATCCCATGTAATTAACCCATTTTGTATAATTATTGCAAAGAATTGTTACTTAATCGTTCATATTTGAGAATTGCAGTAATTATGGAGTACTTGGTGAAGATTGACTAAAAGGCACACATTTTGGAGCTTAAACGAAGATATTTTGAATATTAATGTTCTGACAATCAATACGTCGTATCCATCAAGGAAGATACGACGTATCTGTGCCTGCACTCACCAAGGACCACGAAGGAAACAAGATCTAATGCGCCGTATCCAGGAAAGCCAATACTCCGTATTCAAGCTATATGGGAATAAAATATTCTGGAAGATATCAAACGTAGTCCCTACTCTAAGCAACCCCCAATACGCCGTATCCAAAACTTTGGATACGCCGTATCGAAACTGACTTCAGACCTTATAAATAGAAAACTAAAAAACAAGTTTTAAGTGTGCTAAATCATATTCTCGATACCTAAACCATAAAAGTTGATTTTCAGAGGAGAAAAAGAACAGAAAAGGTCGAGCAACGCGATTAATTCCATAGGAGACAACGTGTAATTTCTTATACTCTTGTAATCGTTCAGTTTTTTGGTATCATTCATTAATTCGATTAGTTTACCTTTACTAAATCATTACTTTTGTATTAATTATGACGTTTGAAGGCTAATACCTTCGGGTATTAGCCATTGTTATGAAGATCTTAATGTTTGGTTTGTTTATCTCGATTTATTAATTTATCGTTGAATTGCTTGTTTATGTTTATCAATATATTTGTTTACGTGTTTTTGTATGCGACCTATCATTCAACTGGATCTAGTGATACGGACCAAGTAATCTAGATACCGGGATAGCTTTCCATATAGTGATTTATAATTTATAACATCTTTAGATCAAATAGGATCTATCAATTAAAGACCTCATATTTATCCCTAATTGATTTTTACATCTAGATCAATAGGAGCCATAAGGTGGCCTTGGTATTAACGAGTACGTTCTAATCAATTGGTAAAAACTTGGTTAGTGGACTACTAGTGTATGAATTGCCATTAAGCAGTAAGTGGGTAAAGTCTCTATGAGCTAGGGTTTAACAAGATCACCATTGCCTTAATCCCTAAGATAGATTATAATCAGCAAATAAGGATGCTTTATGCGGATGCGTTTAATTGTGACAGAATTCTACGTGTCTAGGTCTTAGGAAGAAGTAACGCCTAACTCTTAAGAATGATATGCCGCCTCGAGATAAGTAATCATTGCACTAATAAACAAACCAACGTTATGATTGGATTAATAATGGTTAATATAATTTTCTTATATTTGGCTAGACCGCTCTTTTATCTTCTGTTAATTTGCTTGCATGTGTTTTAGTGTCTTGAATTGGTTTTAGTCACCACCAAACCCGTGCCAGTCTCTCAGACTGAAAACCCTCATTATTCATTAGATTTAGGATTAACATAGGTTTAGCATAGGTTTAGCGTAGATTAGAAAAACCAAAGTATTAATAAATTGAAAGTGTTCCTTGCTCTTAGTGATTGACACCTTGCTTACCATGAAACTCACACAGACCGGGTACACTGCCCGTTAAAGTGTTGTTTTTGGTAAAGTGGGTAAAATATAAATTTAAAACTTGAATCATAATTTAACACCACACAATGACACAATCAAGTTTTTGGCGCCGTTTCTGGGGAGTGAGAATTAATCTTGATTTTTATTTGATATTTTGGTTTTTAGCATTAGATTAGATCTAACCCTTATGATTAGTGTAGATTAGATTTAGTTCATATTCCTATCTGTTTGCTAATTTGTGTTTGTGTAATGCGGTGTATTCAGTTCACTGAATATGACGTATAAGTTATTTGACGGTTTTCTGCCCTAGTAAGTTCATTACAGGATGGACGACCTAAACATTACTATAGAAGAATACATCAGGCTCAAGGAAGAAAAAGCTCAAAAACGTGAGAAAGTGTTTAACTGGAAAACTGCTAAGTATGGTAAGATCTGGTATGATGAAGACGTTCTCGACTTCAGATCCGTTGAAACCGAATTCCCAGCCATAATCTTCAATGATAGTTTTACATCGAATGAAACACCTTCTTGTGAACCCACGGTAAGTTCTCTTAACAATAATGAAATTGACTTTAGAATATCATTTGACGAATCTGACGATGAAGACTACACGATAGTTTTTGACAAAAAATCATTTTCTTATAAAATAATTTCTTCTAATGATTTGAAAACAGATTCGGAAAACGATAATGAAAAAGTCAATAAGCCTTTATTTCCGTCACCCGAGCCTACGGTTAGTTGTATTGATGATTTAGACTTCTTTAAAGAATTTGAGAGTTAATTTCCAGCCATTGTTTATAATGATGCTCTAACGTCTAAATCAAATTTCTCAACTAAACCAACTTTATGCCCTAAACATATCGATAAATTTGATTTGAAAGATGAAACATCATTGTCCGAATATGATGAAGTGGAACAAAGCGTTTTGTACTTTAATGATCTATTCCCCTTCAACATAGTTTATCCCGATGATCAAAAATCAGATAAAGGCAATGATGAAAATGAAATCGATATGATACAATCTTCGGGGGGTAATGAAAATACAAATAAACTTCTTAAGGAAAGTCACGATAAAATCAGAAAAGTTTTCATTATGGGAAGTTTTATCATGGGATTAAATGTGAATATCGTGGCTTGGAATCATTTTGTCAACGGGATGCTATTCAATCTTATTAAGAATTTGTATAAGCCGTTTGGCATTTCGTTCGACCCTAAACGGTATTATAAGGATGGTGATTGTGCAAGAATGTTGCGGAGGCCAAGGTACGTTTTCTTTACTTTGTTAAATCTAGGGAAAATTGGTCTCCAAGAAAGGATACGGCGTATTAGGTTAAAACCTATACGGCGTATCTACTGTTTTAACTCGTGTTGACTAAGTCAACATAATTCGCCAATACGGCGTATTACTCAAACACCGATACGGCGTATCGAGTCTGGGTATAAAAGCCCAACTGATACGCCGGATCAAGTTTTTACACACACTCTTTACTCACACAAAAGTTTTACCGCGATCAACATATTGGAAACCAATTTCTTTTGTTATCATTATCATCTATATTTAAATTTTAAGGTACTAAGATCCTCCCTTTACCCTTTGTTTTATTTTTCGAATTAATTTAGAATTAGGGTTAGGATTAGGGTTTTGATTTCTTGTTTTAAGAACTTGTGCCTTATTTACCTAAGCTGTGTTTAAGTCCCTTTACCCCCCCCCCCCCGAATGAGATGACTGGTGGTGTTAATGTAATGGGTCAAAATGGATAAAAAGGGAATCCCCTTTTCGTTTTCAAATTGCAGAGCAATACGGCGTATCTACTCAAATGGATACGGCGTATTGACTTTATTTCACCCAAACTTAAGACCTCAATACGGCGTATTCAATAAAATGAATACGGCGTATTTATCCGAAAAGGATCCTGAGTTTTGATTCCCATACGCCGTATTGGTTTCTACCTATACGGCGTATTGACTGTATTGATCTTTATACGGCGTATCCATTTATGAATACGTCGTATCCACCCTCAGAACAGAATGTCTAAAATTCTATAATTTTTGTACTATTCTCGTTGATTTTACATATATGGCTCTTCCGCCACGAGAGCAGAGGCACCAGTACCTTAGGTACGAGGGATTGTAGTATACAGATGCGGATATAGCATATTTTGAGAACATGTTGGCTAGGATATACAGGAGAGAGATTCACAGGGTTCAAGTATTTGACTTTGGGGGATTGCCAGATTTGATGGCTGAGGGGTTGAGTACTAGGATGATGATGGAGCATAGGGATGCTCAGGGGTAGAGTATGTTTACTAGCAGGGCCTGGAGGCGGCTATTTGATATTAGGGGCCCGTTGGTGCACGAGCTCATTCTAGAGTTCTTCAGTACGTTTAGGTTTGGAGAGGTTGTACTTGATTTGGACACGCCTGGAGCTTTACAGTTTCAGTTGGGTGGAGTTAGGAGGCGTATGAGCTGGAGAGAGTTTATTTTAGCTTTGGGATTACATTCAGCCGAGGAGATGCAGACTGCTGGTTTTGGTTTATAATGGACTGAAAGTGCGAGACGGATCCCCGACAAGGGGGATCTGAGGGATTAATGGATTGGGATTTCATCTGCTAGGGATTTTCTAGGGACTGCCCCTTATACTTTTATCAGGGATCCTATGCTGAGGTTATGCCACAGGCTCATCACATGTAGTATCGCTGGGAGGAGTCAGGCACCTAAAAAGGTGACCGTGACTGATCTATTTTACTTGAGGGGGATGGACGTTGGCTTGGTCAACGTCCCTTATTTGTTGGCTCGGTACTTGAGATTATTTGCTTCGGGGAGGAAGTAGGGGTCTATGATATCTGGAGGTCAGTATGTTGCTTGTTTGGCTGAGCATTTTGGACTCCTGGTCGAAGAGAGGCTTCAGGGTTTGACGCTTATTGCCCTTGCACTTCCCATTATCGATATGGCCGAGTTGGTGAGGTTGCAGCTATGCGTTGGCTTGATGACACTTGGGCATGGGTACCCGCAGGACCTGCTAGGTAGGAGGGAGGTGCAAGTGGAGTTGTTGAGGAGGCTCCGGTGGCATCGGGAGGTGGTGATGATGATGAGGAGATGCCTTAGGCTGTGCCACCACCACCTAGGACTCAGGGTGAGAGGATTGCCTGGTTAGAGGAGGAGGTGCATGATTTGCGTAAGGCACTACAGGGTCAAAGAGAGGTGCTGGATAGCATGGCTCATGACTTTTCCAGATTCTCTACATGGATTGTCACTAGCCTCGCACAGTTGATGGACAGGGCCGGTGTGCCTTACACGAGATATTCGGAGTCACCGGTCGAGTACCAAAGACGCACCAAACAGAGGACTAACGAGCCCAGCACTTCTACAACCCCCCAGGAGCCAGATCCATAATCCCTCTATCCCTTATCTTTTGATTTTATCCTTTGTACATTTATATTATTTGTATCATGTTGTACCTAAACTTAAAACGGCTAGATCTTTTACAGTAATATATATATGGTATGACATTTTAACTTGTTTATGCATGATATAATCAAGCCTCGGCATTCAGTAATCCTATTATTCTCCAGATAATGTCACCGTAGTGTGACGTGAATATGTTAAGCAGAAACCAAACACGGATGGCAAATTCATGAGCAAAATTGAGAGAGAGAAAGTGTTACCTAGAGTGTGGTAGACTGAGAAGAAAGTCTAACTTAAAGTAGCTGAAACAAAAGATGCTTCCCAGGAGACAAACCCGGAATGTTATTTTTTTTTTATCGTGTTATTTATTTTTATCGAGCCTGTCTTTCTAGACATCAATACAGCGTATCCGCTCCATACCATACAGCGTATTGATTGTCTGGACGTTATCAGTCCTTTATTTTTATGCACTTTTAAAACATTATTGTCAGTTATGTCAATACGGCGTATTCATGCACATGATACGGCGTATTCAACAGACTGACCCATATTTAGTATTTAGTTAAGTTTAAATTGACCGTAGGTACCAAGATAGGAATGCATGTTTTTCCTATATTTTACACAAGACCTCGATGCAAAAAGAAATCGACGAAGTTGGTGAAGTATCAATCATCTGGAATCTTATGTGTGATTGTACTCATGCTGGTATTTAGACGCATTTACAACATACATCCTTGCTCATAAACTCAACATGGAGAATCTACTAAGCAAAATATCAGGGGAGTTTCTTATTGTAATTCTTTTAAATTCTCGTATTTAATGTTTTATCTATACAACGAGGACGTTGTATAATTCAAGTGGGGAGATGGGAATTAGAATGATACTTGCCTTATTTTTCACACTACAATGCTTAAATTTAAAAAAAATCAAGCATACTTTTGTGAAATTACTTGATACATAACCTGCACACAATAACCCTTGTTAGATATTGTGAGGATTTAACTTTATCTGTTTCCAAATGTTTACCCAAATTTCACAAAATATGAGTGTGTCGGTGATGTTGTAGACTTTATAACTTTGCTTGGTATATCTATTCGAGACCACAATAATGAGTACTATGGATTTAGATGGAGTAACTTGTTTAAATTAGTAAAATTTTAGGATTACACCCAAAAAGCCTATACATGTTGTTTTATTAACTAACAACAGTGGTTAGTTAACCCCCATATAAACCCTTTGTTTACTCTCATCTTAAGAGTAAGATACCCCTAGAACAACCCATAGAGCCAATCCTTTAAAAATTACACCAACTATCTGTTTTGTTACACCTTTACACCTTAGCTTACCCTGTTAGAATATGTCCATTTATCTGTTGCTAGTTGCTTAAAGTGTAAAGTATGTATTTCTCGAGTCTTGTGTCAATTTTCTATCTTTGGTACGGTTGGAAAGAAATTTACACATTGCAAATAGGAATGTATAAAGTAGTCAAAACTCATGTATTTTTACTACCAACGAAATTATTGGTACATCTAAAGAATGAAGAATTACCGAAGGAATTATACGAAGTTATTATGATCGTGAAGATGGTGAAATTACACCGAGTTTCGTAGTATAGTGTAGTGTTAAAAAAATCGAAAAAATGAAAAAAATCACAACAAAAAAAGAGAAGGAAAGTTTGGAGATAATCGCAAGAGCTTAGACCGAAAGAATTATATGAAGGATCAATTATTCGTTGATACGTCTTAAAAATCAACGATGTAGAGTATTGTATAAAGTGGTAGATATCGTCACTTGTCTTGTAAAAGTTTGTAAAGTATGGGATGCTTGGGAAGTTGACCGTTACGGAAACGCCAACTTAGGTTGTTGTTTTTTATCAATGATCAAGACGTTTGTATATAGTTGTGTCTTTATCAGGGTAACGGTCGAGAAAAAGTGTCTAGCAACTTATATCTTGGACTTAGTCTATTTGTTTCGTAATTTTTGTTTAACAACAATTTAATTCCCTTTCCTAATCATTAACCATGGGTTTTACACGAATGAGGATGTGTACGAGCATGTATGTCTATTCCATCATTACGGCCATGTATGCATGTCTCAGCTGCCTTGTTCGTTTATTACTATTAGTGAAAGTTAGAGCTCCCTACCTCTATTCATTATTCATCCCATAACCCTTGGTTAAACTCAAATATGTAATCGAGTCATGCATGTCTATTCTGTCGTTACGGCCATGTATGTGTGATTCATCTGCCTTGTTGGTTTATTACTTTTGGTGAAAGATTGTTAGAATGATCAACCCTTTAAGCCTTTATAAAAAACCCAATTCACCTTTATAAACTTGTTACTCCATAGCTCTAGTGGTGGAGATGTGTATCCTTGCCAAGCTTATGATAGAATACTCGTCACGACAGAGCAATTGTGCGAATTAGTTACATGTTACCACATAGATTAGTTGAGTGATTTGAGTGTTTTCATTTTCCTATTTTGTGAGGTGTTTGGTTGTGTACTTGTAATTGATCAAATAAATGCTTAATGGAAAACATACTTAGGGATACATTTTCATAAACTTTTAAAGGCTACTTGAGGACAAGTAGGATTCAAGTGGGGGGATATTTTATGACATCGAATAACGTTACTTTTATAGCATCATTTATCCCATGTAAATAACCCATTTTGTATGATTATTGAAA
>BQNB010011936.1:53589-79093 GCA_026074375.1 Tanacetum coccineum
AATTTTTCAAAAGAACTTTTCAATGTCAAATTGTCTACAATATAATTTGTGGTATCTTTCCATAAAAAGTGGTATTTGTTAAAATTGTGTGTACAACACTCCCTTCCTCAAATAAGTTTAAAAATTATGGTACTTACAATGTCATTTTATGTGGATTAATTTTTAAGGGGGAGCTTTTAAAACAAAAGCCTTTTAATTTATTCTGGGTACATCTCATAAATGTCAATCTTATGTATCCAAAAACATTTTGTGAAATTAAAATATGGAAATTATAATGTCAATTAATAGTATACATTGTTCACTAAGGCATCTCACTCCGTCTTCAACATATTTGTGGTGTCATATTATTTTTTCCTTGTAATGTCAAGTTTTCAAAATTAATGGTATCCCACATACTGTGTTGAAAGGGAGCAATAAGAAAATGTTCACATATTCATGCAATTCAGTGGTATCCCCATGATATTTTTCATGTCAAATTTTAATCAATTGGTATTTCAAATACTCTAAGTGAAACTCTTTCCTTCATGTGCGAAACCATATCTAATCTCGATGCACATGTGTAGGGGGAGTATTTGAAAATAACAATGTTAGAAAATGGTTTTATGGTTCGATCTCTATACCCAATAACTAATTAATCTCTCGACATCGATGGAGTCATAAGGTGGTTAAGGTTAGGTATAAGTCCTATGATCCAACAAGAAAATGATGGATCTACCCAAGGACATTCCATAGATAGAATTAGAAGTCCTTAGGTATGATTGGAGAAGAATGGGTATAAGGGAATAATGCCGACTAAGATTAAGCCAACACTGGAACAATCACAACAAGGTGTTAGTGATGACGTCTTGGTAAGCATTGAAGGGGTTGAAGAATTAAAAAGAAATGTATGGATAAAGGGTGAAAACAAAGCAGCCCTTCATACAACTTAGGCAGAAACCGAGTCAATACATAATCTATCAAAATTACAATGATGATTGTTGATATTGAAGAAAGTCATCATGGACCTAGTGAGGCACTGCACAACCCTTCCCATCCATTCGAGTTTCTCTCAATAGAAACTTGTCTCATTTGTCACGGAGATACACACGTTATCTATTGACATCTCACTCCGAGATTGTTGATATTGAATAGGTGGCAGTCTGCTCCAACCTTCGATTACTAAAACCAAAGTGCACAAATTGAGTCTAGAGCCAGAAAAGATCAAATTATTAATCTCATTAGGACACATTGTCAAAATATACATGTTTAACACCATAAAGGTCACAAGCTGTAACAAAGAGTCCTACGCATTATCCTTAAGATCTTGCTAGAACATCCGAGTGATACTTATGTATTCACAGTGAAGATGGAAATCCTACTTGAGCCAACATCATACAAGCTCTTGGTAGGTGACTTGCAAGATTCTATATGAATCAAACTTGTGACAACTGGATATCGATTTGGTCCAGTATATGAATTGACGACTTAATCAGAAAGATAGTAACTATCTTATTCACTCTTATCGTGTTGTCTGCTTTAAGACATTCCAGTATTGAGAACATGCAAGCATGGTGAATCTAATACATCTATGTTGGAAGATCCTACGCTTTAAGCTAGAAATCCTGTCCAGGAGGTTCTTCCAAAATGAACCTACTTGATCACAGGTTGGTCCTCACGGAACTGGAGGTTAATGCAACCGAACTCAAGATGAATGAAAAAGCCAAATTCATCTTTTATTGCTAACTGTCTTATTTCAGGATTAAACGATGGTGTTGCAGCCTCATTCTAGTGAAGTCGGATTCATAAACCACATGCTCATACTCAAGCTTTCAAAGTCAATTATTCAGCATCAAGATTATTGATACTAAACTTCCTCACCATCAAAGATCCTTAAAGTCAAATAAAGAATTGTCTATTGGGGAAGATTGTTAGTCGTATGATCATATAAGTCAAACAAAAATGCAACAAGTATGAGCATGTTGGTTAAGAGCACAAGATGATTCAAGACAAGGAAATGATGCAAGATTAAGATCTCAAGAACTCAAAGTCAAAAGACGAAGGCTCAAGATCAAGATTACAAAGCATGAATGAACAAAGCCATTACAAACAAGAAAAGACCAAGATAAGACCAAAGAAGGCTAAGCTCAAACATCATATCTTCAACATTGGGGAAGATAAAGTCAAATCAAGATAACCTCCATCAAGAACGTCAATGTTGGGGAGTTCAAAAAAGACCTCAACATTGGGGGAGATTGTTAGCCTTAATTCTATTTAAGTCAAACAAGAATGTTATTGGTCTTATTAGTTAAAGTTAGTCTTGTTAAGTAATAGGCTAGTTGGGTATTCACGGGCTTGGACTGTAATCTAATATTGTCTGTGTTTAGGGCTCAAAGCCCAAGATAAGCCAAGCCCGACCTATTAGTAAGCCCATATGCCATACATGTTGGCTAAGGGATAAATAGTACCCTCTCCACACATGGAGAGTGTGTTGGTTACATTTGTATTTGTTTCCTCCCAATCTAATTTTTCTCTCTTTTGTTTCTCTCTCTACTCTTCTTCTTATTTTCGTGCTTAATATGGGTATTGGTTACCTTATAAGTTGTGTTTGGATCTTAGTTATTTGGGATAACAGGTTTGTATCTTTTTATATCGGTTGATGCCAGATATAGGTTTAGCTATAGTTTCTAAGAGTCAATAGTGTTTGGGGTATGGATTAACGGTTAGATGGTTGCTTCCTTAACTGAACCCCTGCTATATTTTCATTCCCATTTTGCTATAGTTTATTGACGGATAGTCTACTTAACATGATCTTTCTTTATGGTATCATAGTTTCAAGGAAATGTCGTTCATAGAAGTAATATTGTCTATCCATTATGGATTCTATAGATAAGACAAATTAACTCCAAACCGATTTTGAGATGTATGGCAGGGTTAGAGTGTTAATATTTTGTTTAAAGGATTAGAATGCTTATGTATTGCCATGGCTTGACTCCTAAGTTATATTTCACACTTTGTAGAGGCTACAGTCTATAAACTTTACAAACGCTTTATTATTGTGTACTATAAACTTTTATTAGTGGTTTAATGGATATTTGTGTAGACTATATAGATTAGTAGATAGCGTACTATTGATTCTAATGTTATATTTTCCCTTTGATTGTAGGCTGCTGTAAAGGTTTTAGCCTTTTTGGGTCTAAACAAAAAATAGAAGAGAGTATCAAACTGATATGAAAGCCTCTGGATGATTTGGAAGTCCTCAGTATGTGCCATGTTTGGAATAGAAGAACAACATAAATGCTGCAACATTTTTGTGACATGTATATACATATAAGGAATGTATAGTTTGTGCTTCAAAATAATTCAATTGTTGTTTAGAAAACGCTTTATACAAAACCCGTCGTAGTGAACGTGTAAAGCTTCTCATTCAGAATCAAGATGAGATAATAAAAGCTTAATTGCTTTGGTAAAACCATCAAGGACGAAGGATTTGGTTCGTTGTGGGGGGAATCATTCTATTGTTTTCACGTATACTGAATATTTCAACTTATTTTGTAAATTGTATGTTGTAACACAAATACAAGATGATATTTTGACTTTTGTAACTTGATATCATTGGTACGACTCGATACAATACTCCCGCGGCAACGCATGGGTGAAGTAAACCTACTCAAAAAAAGAAAACGCTCGTTACCCCAATATTTTTTAACAAAACTCGCCGCGGCGAAGTGCAGGTTTTTAATACTTGATGCTAATTGAACCATTTAGCTAAGAATATATTACGCGGCACGGTTCAATTAGATGCACCATCATACTTACACCTCAACAATTTACACCAACATTACGCAGTGAAGAATGCAATACGTGACATAAGTAAAAGCTCAATTTTTTTTTTGAAAAGCAAAGTAGCAATTTTCATCACAAAATGGTTTGACGTAAATTCAAGTCTCGGTTTTATAAAACTGGTTCGGTAACTCCATAATCAATTTTGAGTTCTCATATTCAAGCTCTCAAACATTTATCATTTGGTGTAGTAACAACATCCATTTCATAACTACAGTTTTCTTTACATTTCATACACGGATTCATCCGATTAAAACTAATTTTTAAAGAACCTTAGACGTCAACACAATACGCACACAACTAATGCACACAACCCGTATGCATCGCACGGGTCTGAATGCCTCGTAACTATCTATAATGCATTTGAGACTTTTATAAATAGAAGGCTTAATCTTACTAACTCTAAAGATTCAGTTGTGTTCTTAGGGTTTTTTATGAGTGTGCAGGGTACCTTAATAGCTTCCAACCCTTCAGCTGTGTCCTTTCTCTTCACTGTCCATCCATAAATTCTGTTGCAACTTAATTTATCGGGGAGGTGTTTTTTATAACATTTACATATGCCTCCATCTACTATTAATTTAGTTAACCCAAATCGTTCAAACTTGCACCCACACACAATAAAACCATAAAATCACATCAATCAGAACCCTAAGAACACAGGTATGTGCGAAGTACTTATGCCAACGACAAGATTGTTAATTTTCATTATTGTTTTTACTTTTTGCAAGAACCCACTAATCTTTTAATGCTTTTGGTTATGTTTTTAGTTTTGTGGTAGACGTCTTCTGATCTTCACATCTCCCGGTAAGATTTTTATGTTAATTTAAAGTTTTAGTGTTTTTTATATGCATCTATTAATGAAATGAGCTTTTTTTTATTTCAATCTCTATGTTATACAAATATACAATGCATTCTCGATTGAAGATCCGTTTAACAGTATCTTCTCAAAAAAATAGGTCATTGACAAATTTTTAGATGGGTCAATGAAATAGGAGAATAGGTTAAAACACTTTTAGATATGGATTTTCTTTTTTGGTAGAATTTGTACATTGCAAAGGTAAGGCGAGTGGTGGTGATGGGATTGGATCTAATCGGTTGACCACCTAACTATTTGTGGCAATATAACAACAATAACGTTGAATGTTCAGTGTCAAGATGATAAACGATATGATAATGGAATTCAATTTTGAAATGAGATATACTATTGAGAAGCTTAATAAAGAACTCTCTGATGTCAATATTATCTTTTGTTATGCTTATCTTGCTTCTATAGACACCATGAAAAGTTTTAAACAATGACACGATCATCCTCTTTTACTGCAAAAGTATATGGCAATGAGTGAAACAGTTTTTCCGGGCTATGTTTCCAATCGTCCAATGTATTAGGCTAAAAGATAGAACTAAAAATGATATGGTTCGAATTGATCGAAACTCAAAAATCTTTTTATTACTACTTTTTTAACATAGTCTTTTCAGTTATACTTAAGGTGTTTTTTAATGATGTCAGGTGAGGAAAGCATAGTCGAATGGCAAACGTCACATTGGATGACAACGGCTCCTCCAGAACTGTTAGGAATAAATCTTCACAAGACTTAATACTGCCAAGGTATAACTAACAGTACTAATGGAGTTAGTACTGCTAGTACAAACTTAGTACTGCTGGTGTTGGTTAATACTGCTAGGAGAAAGAGTTAATAATGCTAATGGTCAAAGCTGCTGACTTGGAGATAAGTATGCATGGAGATTATTATGGGATGCTGGTAACTGATCCTAAAAGTACGGTGTTATCTTTGTAAAGGACTTCCTTGTGTTCTACTAAAAGGAGATCCTAGTTTAGATAAAGATACACTTAGGACGTAATACTTTTAGAAATAGATTGTGATAGCTTCAAGGTGTTAACCCAGTACTAAAGAGTACTCGTATTAGTAATTCTAATAATTTGAGCAGTTTGTTATACTTTCATTGTGCTTTGTTTGTTTGGGTATTACTGTTCTATTGATAAAACACCTTAGTAGTATCAAAGTGTGATTCCGCATACACTGTGGTATTACTACAAAGTTCTAACCATTGTTATTTGGATTCATCCAAGGTTATACAAACGCTGTACTACGTAAAGAATTCGATCAAGCGTCGGATCAACAAGTGGGATCAGAGCCTATGCTTTGAGATACTTTGATTAGAAGTAATGGAATTGGAAAAAACAATCAGAAACAATGCGTTGGCCTATGATTTCCCTGCCTAACTCGAGGAGTATGAGATGTGGGAAATCAGGATCATGCTAGTTACTTTCAGATCAAGATTAGGCGTTATGGGAGGTAATAGAGAATGGCAATTCGTGGGTACCTATTCTTGTTACAGTACCAGAATCTGGTCCATCAACAACATTGAAGATGACTGTGCCTTCTACTGCTGAAGAAAAGATTTGCAAGAAGAATGATGTAAAGGCCAGAAGTCTACTGCTTATGGCACTGCCTAATGAACATCAACTTACCTTTGATCAGTATGTTGATGCTCAATCTATGTTTGCTGCTATAAAAGCTCGATTTGGAGGGAATGAGGCAACTAAGAAAACACAGAAGGCCTTGCTGAAGCAACAGTATGAAAACTTCAATGCTTCAAGCTCAGAATCACTTGATTCTATTTTTAACAGGCTTCAAAAGCTTGTTAGTAGATTGGCAATTCTGGGTGTAGTTACTCCTCCAGAAGATCTAAATGTTAAATTTTTGAGGAGCTTACCTTCTGAATGGGATACACATGTGGTAGTCTGGATGAACAAACCCGACTTTGATACTATGGGTTTGGATGATTTGTACAACAATTTTAAAATTGTTGAACAAAAGGTTAAGAGATCTACTGGTGCTATCAATGATGAAAAGAACTTGGCATTTTTAACCACTTCAGGTGCAAGCAGTATTAATAATATTAATACTGTTAATCCTGAAGTTAGTACTGGTACCTCCAAAGTTAATACTGCCAGTACTGAAACTAGTACTGCTAGTTTTAGTGATGCCACAGTTTATGCCTTTCTGTCCACACAACCACAAGGGTCTCAACTAGTTCATGAAGATCTTGAGCAACTTCATGATGATGATTTGGAAGAAATGGATCTAAAGTGGAATATGGCACTACTTAGCATGAGGGCAAGAAAGTTCTATCAGAGAACTAGAAGGAAGATCATCATTGATGGAAGCAGTACTGCTGGATATGATAAATCAAAGGTAGAATGTTTCAACTGCCATAAAATGGGACATTTTGCCAGAGAATGCAGAGCACCAAGGAGTAAAGACAACAGAAATTGGAATCAAGGTAGCTCATCAAAGGCAGTAAGGATTGAAGATGCTTCTGAAAAGGCAATGTATGCTATAGATGGTGCTGGATTTGATTGGAGTAACATGGCAGAGGAAGAAATTCAAGCAAACATGGCTCTCATGGCATTCTCATATTCTGAGGTAACAAATGATAAATCTTGTTCTAAATCTTGTTTACAAAATTATGAAGCTCTAAAGAAACAGTATGATGATTTACTTGTTAAATTAGATGATACTGGTTTTAAAGCTTCTACATACAAAAGAGGTTTATCAATTTTAGAAGGGAAAATTCTTAAATATAAAGAATCTGAAGTCCTTTTTTCTGAGGAAATTGCTTTGCTTAAAAGAAGTGTAGGTCACAAAGAGTATCTAATGGGATTACTTAGGACTGAACTTGAAAAGGTTAAGGAAGAAAAGGAGGGGTTTGAATTTAAGATTGAAAAGTTTGAAAAATCATCAAAAGACTTAGATCAGTTGTTAGCAAGTCAGATAACTGACAAGAGCAAAAAGGGCTTTGGCTATAATGTTGTCCCCTCACCTCATCCTTTGATTCTAAATAGCCCAACACCTTTAGACGTATCTTATTCAGGTCTAGAAGAATTCAAACAACCTGAGGTAAATGAGTATGGTCCCAGGGATTCGAGTGTAAAACCTACCACTAGTTGTGATAAAGAGTCAGATAATTCTAAGGAGAATACTGATGACTCTTTAAAACAACAACAAAAGACTGATTCTAGCTCTGTTAAGTCTCCACTTAAGGTCTAAAGGATTGGAATTAAAAGTTTTTCTGTTCTGCTAATCAAGCTTAGGAAGAAGAACCTAAGAAAGATAGAGAGAATAATGATGCTCCAATTATTGAAGATTGGGTGTCAAGATGATGAGGATGATGGTGAGCTTTCCCTAAGGTTGAAAAAGTAAACTGTTATATACTAATGCGCGGGGGGGGTGGGGGGGGGGGGGGGGGGGGGGGGGGGGGGGGGGATACGAAGAAAGAGTTTGTTAAACCTGAAAAACCTGTTAGGAGGTCAGTTAGGTATGCAGAAATGTACAGGTCACAAGGACCTAGGGGGAACCAAAGGAATTGGAATGGTCAAAAATCCAATCAATTAGGATGTAACTTTGTTTTTAATAACAAGGCATGTTTTATCTGTGGATGCTTTGATCACATTCAATACAGCTGTCCTAATGTAAACAAACATATGGCTCCAAGAGCAGTCTTAATGAAGACTGGCCTAAAAATTGTTAATACTGCAAGGCCTGTTAATACTGTTAGGTCTGTTAACACTGGCAGACCTTTTAGTACTGCTAGGTCTTTTCAATACTATTTAGGCCTCTTATATGTCACCCAAAATCAACAGTTCATATATTTTCAAAATCAAGCACAATCAACTGTTCAAAGGCCCTTTTACAAGAAAACAACATTAACAAAAAGGTCTTATAATCAAAATGTTAATACTGGTAGGCAAAATGTTAATACTGACAGGGCAAGGGGATTTAATGTTGTTAAGCCCTCAGCATGTTGGGTTTGGAAACCCATCAAACCCAATGGTGCATCACTGGTTTTCAACAAATATAATTACATTGATGCACGAGGCAGATCCAAGTCAGTAATGGCTTGGGTCCCCAAAGATAACTAACTTCATAAGTTTTGTGTGCAGAGCAATTCACAGCTAAATGATAAAGGATTTGTTGATAGTGGATGCTCAAGGCACATGTCTGGAAACATAGCCCATCTTTCAGATTTCAAAGACTTTGATGGAGGTATGTTATTTTGGGGAGGAAGCATATGGAGGCAGAATTATGGCAAAATGTACTATTAAACTGATAAACTTGATTTTGATGATGTATACTTTGTCAAAGAGTTAAAGTTCAATTTTAGTGTCTCACAGATGTGTGACAAAAAGAACTATGTTCTTTTATTACTCTGAATGTCTTGTCATATCTCTAATTTTAAGTTGCTGATGAAAATAGATTCTTCATAAAATTTCCTAGACAGGATAACTTGTACACGTTTTGATATGTAAATACATAGTTTCCTAAGATGGGTTTAAATTGTCTAGTTGCCACTTGGCTACATCGACGAATCAATGTATGGCATAAAAGGGCTTGGGCATGTCAATTTAAAAATATTAATAAACTTGTCAAAGACAATTCTCTGTAAGAGATTTGCCTTAAAAAGATTTGTAGAATGAACAAACTTGTGTATGCCTGTCTTATAGGCAAGCAACACTGAGCCTCTTGTAAGACCATGGCCTGTTAATCCCGCTTACTAAGCCATTGGTTTATGCGCTATGAATCTCTTTGGTTTAACTGTTAATTAGTGGTCTAATGCATAAAAAATTACTGCTTGGTAGTCACTAATGATTATAGTAGATTTTCATGTGTTTTCTTTTTAAAATCTAAGGATGAAACAAGTGAGATCCTTAAAAACTTTATCAAAGAGGTAGAAAACCTAGTGGATAAGAAAGTTAAAATAATAGAGTGATATGGGGGACTAGAGTTTAAAAACAAGGTGATGGATGATTTCTGTAGGGACAAAGATATTAAAAGAGAATATAGTGTAGCAAGGACACCTCAGCAAAATGGTGTAGCTAAAAGGAAGAATATGACACTCATTGAGGCTGCTAGAACAATGTTAGTTGACTCTAAGTTACCTACAACATTTTGGGCAGAATCTGTTTCTACTGCTTGCTATGTTCAGAATAGGGTCTTAATAGTCAAGCCTCATAACAAGACTCCTTATGAACTCTTTAGAGGTATTAAACCTGCTATAGGTTTCATGAAACCATTTGGATGTCATGTTACTATTCTCAATACCTTAGATAAGTTGGGCAAGTTTGATGGAAAAAGTGATGAAGGTTTCTTTGTTGGATATTCCTTAAGTAGCAAAGCTTTTAGGGTATACAAACGATTAGAACAGAAAAGTTCAGGAAAACTTGCATATTGGGTTCTTAGAGAATAAGCCTATGATAGAAGGAAATGGTCCAAAGTGGCTGTTTGATCTTGATTCTCTAACCCAATCAATGAATTATGTACCAGTGGTTGCAGGAACTTTTTCTAATGATTTTGCAGGTTTACAAGGAGTTTCTGAGTCTAGTACATCTTCTCAACAAGATCAAGTTAATCAAGATTGTACTGTAATGCCAATTTTAAAAGATGCTTCATACTTTGATGTATGCCTCACCGGATCTGTTGTTGATACACAAAATACAAGATCAAAATGGGTTAACATGATGAGATTGATGATCAGAAAGGAATCATGTGACAGCAGTCTTCAGAATAATGGTATTGCTGATTCAACAGTTAAATGTGCCAGGCCAGAATGTAACAACCCCAAAATCAAGTAGCAGCTGGAATAGTATCATTGGGGTGCTACTTCATGTACAACAAACAAGAATAGAAATGACCAAGAATGGAGTTTAAGTTATATTTTCTTTTATAAGCAAAATATCAGAGTTATAACATTAGGTCCAATAAGTTTTTTGTTGTCATAAACATCCAACATAATTTAACAAAATCTCCAAAAGTTGATTAAGTTTTATGAAAGACAAATAGTGTGCTTATAATATAAAAAACACAGAATCCATCTTCATTGATATCCGCAGGGCTCCTTCAGTCTTATACCCTAGACTGGAAATTTACATGCTAAAGTCAACAGGCAAAGGTTGAGTGAATCATAGGTTTGTTGGTATATTGGTGACTCACAAGATCGTTGTATCTTAATAGCTCTAAACACATTTAGTGGGTCCACTTGTTATTATTGCACAAAGCTCATGAACCCGAAGCCTTAACTAGTTTGTGCCCCAAATGTATATGATGCTTGCAACACCTAAAAGTCTTTCTCAGGTTAAATGCACCATGTCAACTTGTGGGACCAGAAATTCCAGGTGGGGATTCGTCAGTCCCGATAGGTCTATTCCAACAACACTCGCGCTCACTAATAGCATTGACGGTTCATGGGGGGATATAGTGGGACTTAATGGCAATAGTGGTAACTTAGGCAATAATATTCTGGCCAGTAATTCTGGATAGCATACTGTTTTAAACATTAGAAAAAACTTGTGTCCAATAGTAAAATAAGGAATGTATTCACCCTTAGAGTTTGTTAAACACAATTAAGTAGTAAAAAGGGGCTATCGAACGCACCTTGAGTACTGTTAGATCCAATAATCACAGATAAAATGTCACGCAAAACGTTTGATGCAACCTATTTAAATTAAGGTCGTATAAGTACCGAGTACTTCAATTTATAACATTCAATAAAATCTTATAGTAGTTACGTCGTACTATCGTTCGGGCTATCATAAATAAAGAGGTCATGACATGACGTTCGAGGAGTTAGGATACTTTAAATCGTAAATCCAACAACATCGTCGATACGCCATCCGAAGAGGCCTCATTATGAAACTCCCTAGTAATATAGCACTTTGATAACCACTCAATATTCTATATAGCATAATCACCGACTAATCGTTTTAGTAAAATAATATTTATAAAGTGAAAACGTTTATAAATATACTTTTCGTAAAAATGACCTAATTTGGTCGTTTTAAGCCCGTTGCTCGCGTTTCTTACGTCCACGTCTTCGTAGTAAGACGAGCGATCAAAATATTACATTTTTAAGTTTTTAAGATTCTGCGATGAATAGTAAAATTACTGTTCATAGTTTATAAAATTACTTTTATAAACTTTAATTATCGAAAATGTCGTAGTTTATTCGTTATAGTTCCGTTTTTAGCGATTCTTTCGAGTACGATCTCGTAATTAAAAGTTATATCATATTTTAGATGTTTTAAAAATGAAAGTTGCTGTAATGAATAGTAACTTTTATAAAAATAGTTTTATAAAAGTATTTATAGTCGTAAACTCGTTTTTAACGTATCTTTTTCGTTATAGATCGGTTTTTCGAGTTTCTTATCATTTCGGAATCGTCACGAGACGTATTATTATTATATTATATCAATACCTACTGTCCAAAATTCGAATTTAGACAGCCCCTAAGTATTCATGTATGTTTCTTTATAAAAACCTTGTTTTTATGTATTATTAACTTAGTAGTTTACTATAAAAACTCTTAAAAACACATTTGACACTTGTGGTACTTATAATAAAGTCCAATATCATCCCTAGTCCTTGTAAATTCATTGTAACAAGTTCAACCCTTTTACTTTCATTACTTTCATTTGTATTTACATTAGATAACTTTAAAACCCTAATTAGCCTTTAAACATGTTTATACTTAAACTATAAGTTAACATCTTTATATATCTATTTTTCCATGATATTTATAACATTAGGACATGAGAATAAGTGCATAAAATCATAAACATAAATAATAACTCATTTTACATATTAGAAAGTCCTTAGTGGTGATTATGGCTATATTTAACATGTAACACATAAAATCATAAGAAATAAAAGTATAAAGGAATTAAGAAAACCTTAGTGATGATGTAAGAGATGAGAAATAAGTTCTAAACCCGTGTTTAGATTCAAAACCAAGCTTTCAAGCTTATAACCCTAGATTAGGTTTCCAAAACCCTAATCTTTACTTTTTCTTCTTAATCCTTGCAAATGATGAACCAATGCTTGCAAACACCTTAGAATACCTTAAGTATGTTGTGTATATGCTTGTATAATCTTAGAAAATCAAACTATGGATTTTGTTTGGTGGCCTATTTGTGCCGTGGGTTTTGAGAGTGTAAAAGAGAGAAAGAAATATGAATTTTGCATGTAAGAGTTTTTAGTAAAGATTACTTATGCATGCATGGGTATTTATAGTAAAAATATCTCCTTAACTTAACCATGGTTACTTTCTAACCCTAGTTTAAAGTTAACATGCCAAGTTGATAAAGGTGTAAGAGTACTTTTATTAAATATCTAGATATTATGTATAAGTTGAAAAGTCTTGGTCTCATCCTTAGAATTTCGGCATATATAACATATATATGATGTTATATTTATTATTTTGAGTATTGGGTATAATCGTGGGTATTCGTTTAGGCGTAGTTAGGTTTTAGAACTTCCGAGAATGCCTAAACGCATTTTATCGCGAAACGTAAGCATTTTACGTAGACAATAAAAATAAGATGAACAAAGTTATTAATTATCCTCATAATAATCATATAACACTTGCTTGATGTAAACATTTAATTGTTTAATGCCCGTTTACATTGTATGATCATTTTCAGTTTACGCGATTTAACTTAAAGTTTACGGTTTAAGAGTAAACGCGTAAAACCCTAAAAATAAATTATGAATTACATAATGTCATACAATGACCTAAAATACGAGGTGTTATAGTCTCCCCCCGTTAAACGAGCCTTGTCCTCAAGGCTTATCACACAGCACTTGACGACGGTGCAGTCTTGGTGAAGAGGTGTGGATATTTCTTCTTGAATTGATCTTCACGTTCCCATGTAAACTCAGGACCTCTCTTGGAGTTCCATCGAACCTTGACTAATGGGATACGGCTTCGCTTCAACCGTTTAACTTCACGATCTGTGATCTCTATAGGTTCCTCGACAAACTGAAGCTTGTCATCAAAATGAAGTCCATCCAACGGAACGGCTAAGGGTTCGTCGGCATGACACTTCTTTAAGTTGGACACGTGAAATGTATTATGAACTCTGCTCAGCTCCTCAGGAAGCTCGAGCTTGTATGCAACGTCTCCAACCCTTTTTATTACCTTGAAAGGTCCAACAAACCTGGGATTTAATTTCCCTCGTTTGCCAAAACGTACAACCCCTTTCCAAGGCGAAACCTTGAGCATCACTTTATCTCCAACCTCGAACTCCATCGGCTTACGCTTTAAATCAGCGTAGCTCTTCTGCCTATCACGAGCGGCTTGCATCCTTTGTTTAACTTGAATGATTTTCTCAGTCGTCTCTTGAACTATCTCTGGACCGGTGAGGCGAATGACATTTCCTACCATAAAGTGCCTCAAAGGGTGCAGCCTTAATGCTAGCATGATAACTGTTATTGTACGAAAACTCGACCAATGGTAAATGTTTAACCCAACCATTTCCAAAGTCGATCACACAAGCACGAAGCATATCTTCGAGAGTTTGAATGGTTCTCTCGCTTTGTCCGTCAGTTTGCGGATGATATGCCGTACTCATATCTAAACTTGTACCCAAAGCTTTCTGAAGTGACCTCCAGAAATTTGATGCGAACCTAGGGTCACGATCACAAATAATCGAGACCGGTATTCCATGCCTTGTTACTACTTCCTTTAGGTACATTCTCGCTAGTTTCTCCAGAGGGTCAGTTTCTTTCATGGGTATAAAGATTGCGGACTTTGTAAGACGGTCAACGATTACCCAAATGGTGTCATACCCTTGTGATGACTTAGGAAGCTTTGTGACAAAATCCATCGTGATATTGTCCCACTTCCATTGAGGTATCTCGGGTTGTACCAACAAACCCGATTGTCTCTGATGTTCCAGAGACAGTTAAGGTAAGAGTTTTGATTGCTAGTGAAGAGAGTTGGTGCTTGATCAAGTTTATGGCGATAATGAGCAACGCGAGCTTCGAGACACTTTGAGGATGGAGAGGTAGAGCGACAGGCTTCAGCAACGCATGGGATTTATGAAGGATGAGCTCAGGCAGATCTGTAGGTTCTGTTACTATGACAGGTTGAGGTTTAGGAGATTGGAGGCATTTGCTATGAGACGTTTGGGTTTTTGTCCCTAGAGTAGTACTATCATGAGCTATGTATGGACGTTAGACTAGTGGTAGGGCTAGTTATTAGTGTAATTAAGTACTCCATTATGGGTTGATTGTAACCGACTATGATGCTTTTATAAGATATGAAAAGCTTATTATGATTCTCTCGTGTGTTCGTCTCTTATCGTTATTTACTTGTTCTGGCAAAACATGTTTTATTGTATTTTTAGCTTTACCTTATAAATCTTATTTACTATTTATATTAACCAGATCTCGTATCGAACCTCACCATGTGCTATTTCTTGTGTAGAACATGACTATCACTCGCTCTGGTATGACTTAGAAGCTATTAAAGAACTCATCGCCCAACAAGTGGCGGAGGCGTTGGCTACTTATAAGGCAAACCGTGCTGCTGAACTGGTTGTTAAAAGTCAAAGCCAGAATGGAGATTATGATGACAACGGAAACGGTGGGGTAAATGGAAATGGAAATGGAGATAGAAACGGTGGGGGAAATGGAAATGGAAATGGAGGAGGCAATGGGAATGGAAATCCCAATAGGAATGATAGAGGTGCTATGTCTGTCACCCATGAGTGTACTAATCATGATTTCATGAAGTGTCAACCACTCAACTTCAAAGGAACTAAAGGATTTTTCAGGTTGACAAGGTGGTTCGAGAAGATAGAGATAGTATTTCACATCAGCAATTGTCCAAATAAGTACCAAGTTAAGTATGCTACATGTACTCTGTTAAACAGTACACTAACTTGGTGGAATGCACACAAGAGAACCGTTGGAGCTGATCTATATTTGCCATGTCATAGAGAGAGCTTATGAAGCTAATTATTGAGGTGTATTGCCTAAGGAATGAAATTCAGAATATGGAGACTGAGCTATGGAATCTAACTGCGAAGGGTAATGACTTGACTGCTTATACCTAAAGATTTCAAGAGTTGACCATGTTGTGCACCAAAATGGTTACTGAGGAGAGGGACCGAGTTGAGAAGTTTATTGGAGGTCTTCCGGATAATATCTAAGGAAATGTGATTGCTGCAGAGCCTACGAGGCTCCAGGATGCTATCCGGATTTCCAACAATTTGATGGATCAGAAATTGAAGGGTTATGTTGCTAAAAGTATGGAGAAAAAAAGAAGACTTAATTTCAACAAGAAAGACAATCGTACACAATAATCCCCTTATAAGAGACAAAATGTTGGTGGACAGAATGTGGCAAGAGCCTACACGGCTAGTAACAATGAAATAAGGAGACATGTTGGGCCTTGGCCTTAGTGCAACAAATGTAAGCTACATTACAAAGGGCCATGTATTGTGAAATACAGAAATTGCAACAAGGTCAAACATACGACCATGAATTGTAAGAACGCAGTTGCCGCTACAGCTACACAGAGGGCCCTAGAGCCGAATCAGAGGGTTGCTACTTGCTTTGAGTGTAAAAGGAAGGGACACTACAGGAATGAGTATCCCAAGTTAAAGAATTAAAACCGTGGGAACAAAGCTGGAAACAACACAAATGAAGCTAGAGGGAAGGCATATGTGCTGGGAGGAGGAGAAGCTAACCCGGATTCCAACATTGTTACGGGTATGTTTCTTTTTAACAATCATTATGCTTCTATGATATTTGCGTCGGGTGCCGATAGGAGTTTTGTGTCGACTACCTTTAGTGCTTTACTTGATGTCGTCCCCTCTATACTAGACATTAGCTATGCTATCGAATTAGCCGACGGGAGAGTTGCTGAAACAAACACTGTGCTTAGAGGCTGTACATTAGGATTGTTATGTCACCCATTTAATATCGACCTAATGCCATAAAACATGGTAGTTTCGATGTCATCATCAGTATGGATTAGTTGGCGGATCATCATGCGGTGATCATTTGTGATGAGAAGATTATACGTATTCCCTATGGAGATGAAGTCCTTATAGTCCAAGGTGATAGAAGTGGCGAAGGAAAGAAGTCGAAGTTGAGCATTATATCGTGTATAAAAGCTCATAAATATATTAAGAAGGGTTGCCCAGTTTTTCTGGCATAAGTTACGGAAAAGGAAACCGAAGACAAGTCAGAGGAGAAGCGACTTAAAGATGTGCCGATGGTACGAGGCTTTCTGTAAGTCTTTCCAGAAGACTTTCCTGGATTACCACCGACGCGAAAAGTTGAATTCCAAATTGTCTTAGTCCCTGGTGCTACACCTGTAGCATGAGCCCCGTATAGATTAGCACCATCGGAACTGCAAGAACTGTCTACTCAACTGCAAGAACTTTCTGACAAGGGATTTATAAGACCAAGTTTCTCACCCTGGGGAGCTCCGCTTTTATTTGTCAAAAAGAAAGATGGATCTTTTCGGATGTGTATCGACTACCGTGAACTAAACAAATTTATTGTGAAGAACCGATATCCACTTCTGATAATCGATGACTTGTTTGATCAGTTGCAAGGGTCAAGAGTCTACTCTAAGATCAACCTGAGATTTGGCTATCACCAACTCAGAGTTTGGGAGGAAGACATTCCAAATATGGTGTTTAGGATACGCTACGGTCACTACGAGTTTCAAGTGATGCTATTTGGACTGACCAACGCACCGGCGATACTCATGGATATGATGAATTGGGTGTGCAAACCATATCTAGATAAATTCATGATAGTCTTCATCGATGACATTTTAATCTACTTCAAAAATAAGAAGGAGCATGAAGAGCACCTTAAGTTAATTTTGAGATTACTTAAGAAGGAATAATTGTACGTTAAGTTTTCAAAGTGTGAATTTTAGCTTTTAAAGGTACAATTTGTCAGTCATGTGATTGATAGTGAAGGCATTCATGTGGACCCAGCTAAGATTGAGTCAATCAAGGATTGGGCATCGCCCAAGACTCCAACAGAGATTCGTCAATTTCTAGGTCTTGCTGGCTATTACCGATGATTTATCGAGGGTTTCTCAAAAATTGCCAAGCCTATGGCAAAGTTGACATAAAAGAGCGTGAAGTTCGATTGGGGTGAAAAACAAGAAGCGGCATTTCAACTGTTGAAGCAGAAATTGAGTAGTGCACTGATTTTGGCTTTACTCGAAGGTAGTGAAAACTTCATGGTTTACTGGGATGCTTCTCACAAAGGGTTGGGCGCAGTTTTAATGCAAAGGGAAAAAATCATAGCCTACGTGTCACGCCAACTTAAGATTCACGAGAAGAATTACACTACACATGAGTTAGAACTTGGAGCTGTAGTATTTGCACTCAAAATGTGGAGACATTATTTGTATGGCACGAAGTGCGTTGTGTTCACTGATCGTAAGAGTTTGCAACATATTCTTGAACAGAAGGAGTTGAACATGAGACAACGCCGATGGTTGGAATTGTTGAGTGATTACGACTGTGAGATACGTTATCACCCGAGGAAGGCGAACGTGGTGGCTAATGCACTAAGTCGAAAGGAAAGGATTAAGCCACTACAAGTTTAAGCCTTAGTTATGACTATTGGTTTAAATCTTCCTAAGTAAATTTTGAATGCTCAAGCTAAGGCAAGAAAAGAGGAGAATTACATAACTGAATTTTTGTGTGGTATGATTAAGAAGCTTAAGCCCCGTGCTAAAGGAACGTTGTGTTTGAAGAATAGGAGTTGGATACCCTGTTTTGGTGACTTAAGAGCTTTGATTATGCACGAGTCGCATAAGTCAAAGTATTCGATCCATCCTGGATCAGACAAGATGTACCAAGATTTGAAGAAACTGTATTGGTGGCCCAATATGAAAGCTGAGATTGCCACCTACGTCAGTAAGTATCTGACATGTGCCAAGGTCAAGGCCAAATACCAAAAACCATCTGGTTTGTTGGTTCAACCTGTGATTCCAGTATGGGAGTGGGAAAATATTACAATGGATTTCGTTACTAAATTGCTAAAGACATCGACTGGACAAGACATAATTTGGGTAATTATCAACCGCTTTACTAAATCCGCCCATTTCCTACTAATGAAGGAGAACGACTCAATGGAGAAGTTGACTAGATAATACTTGAAGGAAGTAGTCACGAGGCATGGTGTGCCAGTTTTGATCATCTCTGATCGAGATGGTAGATTCACATCACATTCTTAACAGTCGCTTCAAATGCTCAAGTACTCAATGAATATGGGGTAGGAGAACTTATCACCCTCAAACCGATGGTCAAAGTGAAAGGACAATCCAAAATTTAGAAGACATGTTGCGTGCTTGTGTGATCGATTTTGGAAAAGGTTGGGATAGGCATCTACCCTTGGTATAATTTTCGTACAATAATAGTTATCACATGAGTATCAAAGCCGCACCATTCAAAACATTGTACGGTCGTTAGTGTCGATCACCCATTTGTTGGGCTGAGGTTCGAGATGCTCAGTTTACTGGCCCAGAGATTGTTCATGAAACTGCAGAAAAGATCATCCAAATCAAGAAGCGTATTCAAGCAGCACGTGATAGAAAAAAAGAGCTACGCCGATAGGAGATGTAAGCCATTGGAGTTTCAAGTTGCAGATAAGGTCATGTTGAAAGTATCGCCATGGAAAGGGGTGATATATTTTGGCAAACGGTGGAAGCTGAAACCTTATTATATTTGACCTTTCAAGGTTCTTGCTAAAGTTGGAACAGTTGCTTACCGACTTGAACTCCCAGATCAGCTAAGCCGTGTTCAAAGTACTTTTCATGTTTCTAATCTGAAAAAGTGTTTCTCTGACGAACCACTTGCTATTCCGTTAGATGAAATTCAGATTGATGACAAGCTTAATTTCATTGAAGAACAAGTTGAGATCATGGACCATGAAGTCAAACGTTTAAAGCAAAGCCGTATCCTGATTGTGAAAGTCCGTTGGAATTCTAGGTGAGGTCCTGAATTCCCTTGGGAGCACGAAGACCAAATGGGGAAAAAGCACCCTCATCTTTTCGCTAACCCTACATCTGCGACAAAAGCTACGTCTTAAGCTTTGAGGACAAAGCCCTTTTACCGGGGGAAGGATGTGACACCCCATAAATTTCAGGTCATTATTTTAAACTTTTCCGATAATTATTTTGACTTTTATACGTTACGTTTAAATCTGGTAATTTTTCGAGGAGTTATCTCGCGTAAAATTAAAGAACGTCATCGGATGCATTCCGGCTTCGGACTAAGAGTAGTCTACTTATTATTTGCATGATTTAATCATTTTATTAGTGTTACATAGTTTACATACGCTTACGTTTGTAATTTTTACATTTTTCGTGTGCGTTTCGTGTTTTTAGCATTTTACGTCAAACGAAACCTTGGAAACTTACCACCTTTGCATGTAAACCCTAGTTAACATACGTCTCGTGTTTTTAAGTCAAAAAATTTCATGTATCCCTCCCCCTCTACTCCAAACGCACGCACACACTCACACCAAATTAATCTTTAAAGTATCTTTTACCTTTATTTTGAATTTCAACTCCGCCACATGCAAGATGGTGACATTCTTGTAGTTTTCTCCCATGCATGAACTTGTGATTCTTACACCTCTTTTCTTCTTGCACCATGGGAGGACCACAACTCTACTAACCATAATGTAAGCATTTTTTATTTAAATTGGCTAGGAAGCAAGTCATGAACCCCCCCTCCTTATTTAAACCGTTTGAACCACAAAGACCATAAAAGAAATGGTTTAAGCTATTTGGAGTGAGCCAAGACACACCACAACCCTAGTCACTCACTATATAAACACCACTTATAGAGATTTAGGTCATTCATTCATTTACAAGCCTCTCAAAAAAAATTTGTCTTCTTTCTTTCTTCCTTTGGCTCTCGGCAACAAACACACACACACATACACTTCCATAGTTTTGATTTTTCACTCAATCCAAGTATTCTAAGTTAGTTTCCATTTATATCTAAGGTATTTCCAAGTGTGTGTTTGAAGATTTACAAGGTTTTGCAAGGTTTCAAGAATTAGAGTTTTGGTTTATTAAGTGGGTTTGCAAGATTTGTTATTGAGTTTTAAGATCTAAAGTTTCTAAGCTAGATCTTGTGTTTCTTTCTTGATTCTTCACACCTTGTAAGTGTGTTCTTGATCCTTTTTTATTTCTCTCTTGTTCTTATATATATATCCATGTGTTTGTGAAACTTTTATAAAAAGAAGTGAAATAAGTTTTGTGAATCTTTAAAAAAAATGGAAGTATCTTGATATAAGTTTTGTTAGTTGGTAAGAGTGAGTGAACTTGTGTGTTGCAACAAAGATGATGATGGGATTAGAATAAATTAAGAGTGGATTTTGTTGGTTGGATTAGTAGTGAACGGGGTTAGGTTAGTATAAGCACTATTGTGAAGTTTGGATGGATTTATGGAGGCGTTTGCGAAATATAAAGTTGTTGATCCGATTTTGTTTTGATGTTTTGGGCGACTTAATAATGTTTTCATTAGTCGAGAAGGTAGTTTTTGGAAAGCTTGTTTCAAGTAGATAGATTTTCATATATCGAACACTAAAAACAGATTTAAAACGGCCAAGTTATGGCGAAATGAATTTTGGAACACTTTTCGGAAAATTAATTAATAAAGTTGCTGATTAGAATTATAAAATGGGTTTTCGGACACTTTCGGTTTGATTTGAGCTTTTAAAACATTGGCGAGACGGATATAGACACTAGTATATTAAGTGGAAACTTTAGAAACATCACAAATGTATTATCGGGATTTCTAAAACGGAAAACTTCTAAAAATAGTAACTTTTGGTATTTATTAGCGAGATGGACTTGGAAGTTAGGCGTTTAGGTTTAGGTAGTGCGTTTTAGGATCATGGACTTAACGAATATTAGGGGAAGGTATTAACGTCCCGAAACTTAGAACTTTCCTAAAATAGTAACTTTTCGAAAATAGAAACTTTTCGTAAAACATGGCATATCATAACTGTAAACCCTATACTTTCATAATGACACGTTTTTAATATATAAACTAAAGCGCAAACACTTATGGATGTCTATTTCTCTTATAAGCGTCTATTCTGATGTTTCATATTTATTTCTCGTTTCTAAAGCGCGTCTTTTAAATTAGGTCGCGGTTAGTGTCGTTCGATATCGTTATACACTTCGTTGAATTTCTTGCTCACTATTTGCTTAAGGTGAGTTTATAGCCCCATGATTTTACAATTTTGCTTTACTATTTGGGGTGAGAAACATTGCTTGCTTTTAAACATTGGACACAAATGCTTTACGATTTCCCAATCCTGTTTTCGTGTTGCCTAAGTAGTGTTGAAACTTGTATGCCCGAGTTATCATGAACCGTTAGTTACCTATGACCAATTGTAATGGTTAAGTGAGCGTGTTGTAAATAGATCTATTGGGACTAATCATCCCCGTCCAGGTAAGTAGCTCTTACTGGATCAACAGATGTATACCATGTGGAAAGTTAAGGTGTTGCGCCGTTATGGCACATATCAGGGCAAGTTTTATTTGGCATTATACATGCTTCCAGTCCATTGAGCCTCGGTGTCATGAGCTTAGTGCAACGTAAATAACTTTTTATGTGATATTGTATTTGTTACAATAGTCACGTATGTTTTGCAAAATTTGTGGTCTATTTTTATTACAAATTCAAACCTATGAATTCACTAACTTTATTTTGACGTTTTAGCATGTTTTTCTCAGGTGCTTAGCTTGGATTTAGTCTTGAAGTGTAACGTGGTGTCTCATGCATGCTCGGATTTTCAAGAACATTTATTTATCATTAAATACCTTTGTCTTTTAAAAACAATTTCTTAAGCTTCCGCATTATTACTATTAAACTCATTTGAATTATGTAATGACTTAAAGTATTTTTATCAATTGCAACGGTGTTTACTTTTACAAATGTCCATATAGTGGTCGTTCCATTGATCTTGTGTGATGAATATTATGACGTCACGCCCCTAGACACGTATTCCGTCCAGGCCCTGTTTGGGGGTGTGTCAATTTAAGTGTCATTATTTAGGAATGTTTTTATGATTATTTCTTTGTTTAGAAAAGTCATTAATTCTGTGTTTGACTAAGAAAAGTCTTCGTGCTTATCTTGTAATTATTCGGCTATATATACCGAATGGTTTTCATAAATAAAGGAAATGTTTTGTCAAATAAATCTCTAAGCTTCTCTCTTCTTTCTTATGGAGCTCGCACATGTTATAGTGGTGCAAATCTATCTCTTCTTCTTCTAACAGGATCGTATCAATTGGTACTTTCATTAAGAGCTCTCGTTGAGAGGGTTTTTGATTTAGGGTTCTAAAAAAATAACAAAAAAGGTACTGTTCATCGAGGTTACTGTTCACCGAGCAATGTTCACCGAGTTACTATTCACTGAGTACTGTTCATCAAGGGTTACTGTTCATCGAAAATTCTTTTTACTGATCTGCGAGTTACTATTCGTCAGTCCTAAAAAACATTTTTTGGAGCTACTATTCATGGTGTCAGGTGGCAATGATTGGAACGCGGAATATGCACTATCTAAGCTATTGCAAATGGGTACGGTGGCCTAATATGAGAGTGAGTTTGTGATACTTGCAAATCGAGTAACGGGTATCTCTGCAAACTTACTTAAATTGTTTTATATATCCAGACTTAAACTGGAGTTACAACGTGGACTGTTGAGATCAATGCCTACAACTTTAGAAGAAGCCTTCTCCTTAGCCAATATCACCGAGGCCCGTTATTAGGACGAGCGCCCCACCATAGCCATCACCAAACCAAACAACGTCACCGTAAGGGTACAAGTTCAAGATCTTGAGCAAACTACTCAAGGATGAGGAGACGAGCCTAATCATATTCTGTTGGTTACGATTCATCACATGCTATACTCTATTACTGTGGAGGTTCTACATCAAGTCTTCTCTCCTTATGGGTATGTCGAGAAAGCTGTCATCTTTCAGAAGCCAGCTCGTGTTGAAGCACTTATTCAGTTTCAATCACGCCATAATGCCATAGCTGCAAGAAACTCGTTACAAGGGCGTAATATTTATGAGGGTTGCTGTAAAATAGATATACAGTTCTTAAATTTTGAAGAGCTGCAACCGAACCAAGAACACATCTGCTACTACTACTGGGAAAATTGTTTCTTGATTCTAAACGCTGAAGAAGCTGATAACACCAAACCACCACTTTTCGCTGACACCTTTGGTAATAATGGTGGTGATGAGTCAGAAACTTCAGGTCCGGAGACACCTGCGAAGAAAGTAGTGGACAACGGTAATGATTCTGCACCCATTTTTTTGGTTGGATACGGTACCGGAAGTGAGATGGTGACCGGCCTTCCAGAGGAGTTTCAAGAAGAGATATGGCTGATGCATTGTCAAGAGTTTTGGAACAGAAAAGTTCAAAAAACTGGAAGGAGTTAGATAATGAATCGAAGGATAGGAAGGTAGAGAGAGATACTGAAAGGGAAGGAGAAGCAAGTATCTTGGCAACATATGGCAATGATCTGGGTATAATAAATTATGGTCTAAGACTTAAAGACGGGGCTATAAAGAAGTTGGAAGACAATTATCAGAGTTTAGAAGTCAAGATGAAGTTTAAGAATCAGATGCACAAAAGTCAGCCAAACCACGTTCACGGCTTTCTAATATTGTGCAAACAAATTGAGTTAAGGGTCATCGATCTTGAGAATAAGTTGAAAGAGAGAAAACAAATGGCTAAGAAACGTCTTAAAATATGGGATCCTGGAATCAAGATTGTTTTTAGATAACACCTTGAGGGTAAGGTGGTTTCGAAGGAGTGGGAAATGTTACGCCTGGGCCCGAGCCCGTTGCAGAACCACGACTCAAGAGAACTACATCCATGCCTGTATGGCATAAAGATTATGTCATATAATCTATCCTTATTTAAGTGTCATTATTTAAGAATATTTTTATGATTATTTCTTTGTTTATGAAAGTCATTAATTATGTGTTTAACTAAGAAAAGTCTTCGTGCTTATCTTGTAATTATTTGGCTATAACTACCGAATGATTTTCATCAATAAAGGATATGTTTTGTCAAATAAATCTTTAATTTTCTCTCTTCTTTCTTACGGAGCTCGCACACGCCATAGTGGTACAAATCTATCTCTTCTTCTTCTCTATATTTTTAAGAAGCTCGCACACGCTAAAAGTGGTGCCCTATCCCGATACAACCCCGAACAGGGTCGTATCAGGGACCTATTCTGCCAAAAGGACAAAGTTATTCAAAGAAGGGAAAGTGTCCAGCTCAACTTGACAAGTCTCCATTGTTTAAGGGCTAAGCTGGAACATGTCGCTATATATACATTGCTACCAGCTAAGGTTTCATTGAGTTGTTGAAATCCGATCATTATCTCTCTTTTAAAGTTGTCTAGTATGTTATTCTCTAGTCTTGATATCAATCTTTGATATCTGATTCTATTATTGTGAGTCTGCTTGATCAGTCTCTGATCTAACATTTGTCTGAGTGTTTGAGTGATATTGTTGTGAGAGGTTGTGTCTTCTTAGAAGAGAATACCTGATTATTTCTTTGTATTTGTACCGGTTAGAATTCGTTTGGGGACTAAGCTTCTTGTACTTTTTGGATAATAATAAATCACTAAGGGGAGGCTGGTTGAGTGTTTACTGAGTTCTGGTGTTGTTTTTTATATTGATTAGAGAACCTTTTCATATTCTAGTCACAAAGACTAATACTTGTGTATACTGTTATGGGTTAATGACATATAATAGCAACGTACTTTCCCATTTGAGCCATTATCAGATATGAACTC
>BQNB010011937.1:10157-80276 GCA_026074375.1 Tanacetum coccineum
ACCAATCACTGCTTGCCAGGTGTGCAAAATGACGTGGAGATGGACTTTGATTGGTGGGATGGAGTTGGAAGAAACGAGAGAGGCTTGTGGGTAGGTGGGTTTGTTCGAGCTTTTTTGACTTTGATATCCTTTCCTGCATGTTGAGACACAAAAGCACACATATTTCTATCTTTTGGCATATTTTTTTGGCTTTTATTGGCAAAATCCTGGGTATTTTATGTATACAATTTAACACTTATCAATAATACATGATTGGTTTAAACACAAACGATCACAAAACTTAGGTTACAAGACAAAATAACCTAAAGCCATACTAGCCGAGATATACTCGTAATACTTAGTAGGCTGTACAAAGTAGCCGATACATGAACAAAAGATCTAAACAGAGTAGCTAGACAAAACAAAAGATCTATACAGAGTAGCTAGACAAAACAAAAGATCTATACAGTCTGCTAGCTGGGAATAACCCATAATACTTAACAGACTGTACAGTAGCTACAATCATAACCCAGTCTAAGAACTGCTACTGGCCTCCTCTGGTAGCTCTGGCTCTGCAGGATCCTTAGCAGGTCCCTGCTGTCTCTGAAGCTCGATCATCTGAGTCTTGAGGCTCTTCACTATCTTTAGTGCCTCCACTAACTGTCTCTGTCTCCGATGGTCTGCTTTCAGCAGATCTGTAATCACCGTCTGTCTCCTACGGTCTGCTGCCTGCAACTCAGTGATCTCGGACTGCTGAGCCATGACCGTAGTCCGAAGTGATATGCCCTCGGAAAGTGCTCGATCGTCCATCGACTGTGCCTAAGCGGCATGAGATACTCTGGCCTCCTCCTCCATCAGAAGGGCAGTGCGTCTATGGAATGGCCTATCCCTGTACAACATGTTGACTCGGGCTCTAAGTAGAGCTCGGTCATGTCGTGCATCATCCAGCTGAGAATATATGATCTCATCCTCCTGGTCAACAGTAGTAACCAACTCAGTAACTCTCTGGTTGACCCCCTCTAGGGTGGTCGGTGCGATCTCCTGGATGGCTCCTACAAGGTCATCCCATGTATCCGTAATACCATAGCCTAACTCTCTAGACGTCTGGCGTCCTGGAGCGGCATCTAACATATCAGCAAATCCATAAAGGTCTGCCCTAGCTGTGGCAGGTCCAACCTGCCTAGCAGTACCAGCTGCCGAACTCTCCCCGACCTCGTATCCAGGACCAGGAGTAGTACGACACGGCCTCTTACGAAGCGGTAAACAAATCTCAGGCATCTCAGTCTCATGAACAGGAGATGGTAGTGCATCTCTCTGTCTAATCCCAGCAGCTCGGGATCCCAGAGATCCCTCAACATATGTAGGGCTATTGGGTGGTTGTGATGGTATAGGTAATGGTGGAGAGGGTATCTGAGGAAGTGGTGATGAGTATGGAGAGAGAGGTGATGGGTGGAGTAGGTAAGGCAAACAATCTCTCAGTAACTTCCCGAGAGAGAACCGTGCCGGTGCCTAGGGTCGAGATGGACATCCTAGCCGTGCGCAATAAGCAAGGTATGGGTCCTGTCACTGAATAACAACAGCTGCAGGGTCAGCAGGAGCAAAGTAGCTCCTCATCCTCATCAACATCATCATCATCATCATCATCGTCGCTGGCTCCTCATCATCCCTGTCTTCACCTCTTCATCATGATCGTACGGCTTGGATCCTCCTTAAGAACCCTCCTCATCATCCTCCTCTGGGTCCTCCTCAGGGTCGGACTCCGGTATATACCCTGGTGACTGATGAGTAGGTGGAGTCAGCAGCAGGCAATGTCGTCTCCTCACCGGGAATACCTCATCATCCACTGGTAAGAACTCCAGGTAAACAGGCTCCGGAACAAATGGTATGTAAATAGGTGAAGGTGGTGCCTGCTCTGGCTCCTCAAGGCCAGGCACGTAATCTAGAGAGACGGTGGATCCTGAAAAATAGGTCCCTCGGCTCTTGGTGATCCTACATCAGATAAGTCCTCATATGGGCTGGATATCTCATATACTAACTGTAGAATCCTCCTCGAATCCGAATGCACGAAACTAAAAATCAAAATTGATTTATAGTAAGTAAGATAATATAAAAGACTATTATCCTTTATATACGAAATAATAAATATAAACACGTATATCACTTATGCATGTATATAGCCTTAACCGACAACTGCAACAATTTGTATATGAATACCCGTAAAAACCCTTTTTGTATGTATGCAATGTTGAAAACGGTATAAAGTCCAGCAAAAACATTTTGACCTGGTTCTCTATAACCTTGGCTCTTGATACCAATCTGTAACACCCCCAAAATGGGTCGCAGCGGAATAAGGATCCGGGGCGTGATACTTCAAGATCAACAGCACAAGAAATAAATACTAAGGAAGACACAAAAGTCGTTTAAATTGATACATTAGATTTAATTATAAGACATAATACAAAAGCATAAATCTTTACTTGTTCCTTGTTTAATATTACAAAAGACAACAATACATTTCCCAAAATATGATGCATCATAAGACTTTTAAGTGTGCCAATCCAAAAATGTAATCAATGCATCCTTGGCACCTCGTGCCAGACCTCCTGAAAACATAGCTTAAAACGTCAACAAAAAATGTTGGTGAATTCATGGGTTTAGTATTTAAATTATGCAGGACCGCAAGACTTACCCTTTGAAGTTACAACATAAGCCAACAAACACAAACCAGATTACATTGCACTAAGCTCATGACACTGAAGCTCAACCTATATTTGCTATTTAGCATTTATTTTTGCCCGTACAGGATTTGTAACCCCGCAACAACAAGTCCGACATGGTCAACGTATCCCTGTGATAGCTAATCACCCAAACGGGGAGGATAATCCCAAAGTATCTATTTAAAACATTCGCGCTCACATAATGCAATTTACAACTACATCCTATGCAATTGACAGTCATGATAATGGGCTCATGAGGTTATCGCTACTTAGGCAAACAACATTAATCATATATTTTAAAACACTATGCGTCCACTTTTATAAAACAAAGCATTTTTTCCAACCCAATAATAGTAAATCAGTAAAACTGTAAAAAGTAGGGCTATGAACTCACCTTGAGTACAGATAGTCCAAAAAAGTGGGGCTATGAACTCACCTTGAGTACAGATAGTCCAAATAATCACAGATAAAACGTCACGCAAAACGTTTAGATGCAACCTATTTAAATTAAGGTCGTATAAGTACCGAGTACTTTAATTAATAACATTGAATATAATCTTATAGTTGTTACATCGTACTATCGTTCGGGCTATCATAATTAAAGAGGTCATGACATGACGTACGAGGAGTTAGGACACTTTAAATCGTAAATCCAACAACTCGTCGATACGCCATCCGAAGAGGCCTCATTATGAAACTCCCTAGTATTATAGCACTTTGATAACCACTCAATATTCTATATAGCATAATCACCGACTAATCGTTTTAGTAAAATAATATTTATAAAGTGAAAACGTTTATAAATATACTTTTCGTAAAAATGACCTAATTTGGTCGTTTTAAGTCCGTTGCTCGCGTTTCTTACGTCCACGTCTTCGTAGTAAGACGAGTGATCAAAATATTACATTTTCAAGTTTTTGATATTCTGCGATGAATAGTGTTTTTACTATTCACAACAGCTATATACTCGTTTTTAGTTTTAATTAGCGTAAACTTGTAATCGTAATAACTTATTCGTTTTAATCCCGATTTTAGTGATTCCTTCGAGTACGTCTTTGTTATTAAAAGATGTATTATATTTTATAAAGTTAATCCCACTGATGAATAGTGCTTTTTACTGTTCATAGTTTATAAAATTACTTTTATAAACTTTAATTATCGTAAACGTCGTAGTTTATTCGTTATAGTTCCGTTTTTAGCGATTCTTTCGAGTACGATCTCGTAATTAAAAGTTATATCATATTTTAGATGTTTTAAAAATATTAGTTTCTGTAATGAATAGTAACTTTTATAAAAATAGTTTTATAAAAGTATTTATAGTCGTAAACTCGTAATTAACGTATCTTTTTCGTTATAAATCGGTTTTTCGAGTTTCTTATCATTTTGGAATCGTCACGAGACGTATTATTATTATATTATGTCAAACCCACTGTATGAATTTCGGATTCAAAACAGCCCCTAAGTATTCATGTGTATATCTTTATAAAAACCTTGTTTTATGTATTATTTAATTTAGTAGTTTACTTTAAAAACCCTAATAGCTATTTTTAACATATGTGATACTTATAATAATGTCCAAGTTCATCCATAGTCCTTATAAAGTCATTGTAACAAGTTTAACAATTTAGTTTCATTACTTTCACATGTGAATAATTAAGTAACCTTATAAAACCCTAATTATTACCTAAACATGTTTATACTTAAACCATATGTTAACATACTTTTACATTCATTTTTCCATGATATATATAACCATATGACATAAGAATAAGTGCATAAATTCATAAACATAAGTGAAAACTCATTTTACATATTAAAAAGTCCTTAGTGGTGATTATAGCCATAATTAACATATAACACATAAAATCATAATAAATAAAAGTATGAAGGAATTAGGAAGACCTTAGGGATGATGTATGAGATGAGAAATGAATGCTAAACCCGTGTTTAGACTCAAAACCAAAGCTTACAAGCTTATAAACCCTAGATTAGGTTTGAAACCCTAATCTTCCCTTTTCTTCCTTAATCCTTGCAAATGATGAACCAATGCTTGAAAACACTTTAGTATGCCTTAGGATTGATGTGTATAGGCTTGTATGGATTGTAGAAAAATTTTGTATCTAAATTGGCCGTGGGTTTTGGATCTTAGAAAAAAGAAAGAAAATGAATTTTTGCAAGTATAAAGTGTTACTTCTCTTATGCATGAATGAAATATATATAGGAAAGGTAAGAGACATTTCTAGTTGCAAAGTTTGACCAAGAAAGTCCAAGGAGGGGACATGGTTGGGGCGTGGGTTCAAGGGGACAAGAAAGGAGGGAACCAAGGGCTTAAAGTCTTGGTCTCTTGGTTCCTTCTAGGTCTCCTATCATGGGAATCATCCCATGATTTCAAGGAATGTGTTTCACTAGCACATTTTCTTATTAAGTTACTTGTGTATTTATAAAATAAATGTGTAAGTAAAGTTTTTATAATAAAAAGTAAAGTGTAGTTTTTATATAAAAGTATACTTTGTAATGTCTTGGTTCCTAGCTTATTTTTCTTTTCTTTTATATGTTTACTTGCATTTTTATAAAAGAAAAGTGCAAGTAAAGTTTTATATAAAAATGTAATGTGTAGTTTTTATATAAAAGTATACTTGTAATGTCTTGGTTTAGGGTTCCGGGAAAACCTAATTGTCATTTATCGCGAAACGTAAACACTTTCACGTATCCGATAAAGTAACTTGTGAAACGTTAATAATTATTCTCAAAATAATTGATTAACCCTTGTTTGACGTAAACAATAAATTGCTTAATGCCCGTTTACGTTAACTGATCATTTTTAGTTTACGCGATTTAACTTAACGATTTCTATTAAAAACAAACGCGTACAATACTAAAAATAAATAGTGACTTTATTAACGTCGTACATTGTCCTAAAACACGAGGTGTTATAAATATTATTATTAGCTCTTTTTATTAGGCTTAAGGACATGACCTTATGCTTGTCTTTTTTTGGAACAAATCTGACAAACAAAAAATATTCATAGAAAACGTGTTTTTTTCTTTAGTTTTAATACTCGTAGTCTCGTACAACTTTGACATATCATTTATGTTATAGGCTTCCCAAGGTATATATGTTGTTATACTCTCGCGACCCAAATTGGGTATCTAGGTAGTTTTTTGTATCATAATTCCCAAGCTGGATTTTCACGTTATAGTGCCGGAAATAATTTTATGTCTTAGGTTCGTATATTGATTCTTAATCTCTATTTTACCTGAACCACTCTATAGTTTATGGAGAAAAATAACCCTGGTCTTTGTTAGCCATTGCTTATATAACAGAGGGTGATGGTTGGGTCAGGCAACAGGTCAAAGTGGGTTCGGCCTGAAATGGTCATCTTTTATTAACACATAGTATATTTGAAATGAGAAAATAAGTGATCTTGACTTGAAATCTTTAATGGAAATACAAGTTTTTTCAAATCATTATTGGAAAGTGGAAGTATTAACTTTATGGGATTCTAATTCTGTTGGCTGTTATTACAAGACTACATGGGTCATGGTTCACAAGGCTTGTTTACGCAGGTCAGACTTAAGGATCCATCACAAGACGAATCTTCCCAGAACCACTTCAGTGGTGCCGCCGCCACCTCCCTTCATACACAGGTGTATTTCTATATCTTTTTCTTATAATATTTTAGTTCTTGGCAATGGTCCATACCTTGGCTTGGCATGCTGTTGTTTAATCTGTGAGTCTTTTTAAATTAGAAGGTCAGTCTGCAAAAATGGCTATAAAGTATATGGGTCAATGCAGCCTCCCCTTTTTTACACATACTACGAAAGGGTACTAAAAAGTAACTATTATGACCTATTACTCGACCCCCTGATGTTGCCATATCTAATTCTTGGCAATGGTCCGTACCTTGGCTTGGCATGCTGTTGTTTAATATGTGAGTCTTTCTAATAGTTGCAGATATGACGTTTCTTCTAATATCTGGTCTTCGCGGCACCAACATTCAAACAAGAGTGGAAAGAGACATGTTTTCATTGTTTGATGGCCAATGTCTCTTTGAAGCTCTTGATGGTATCAAAGTTGCTCCATTAGATCCAAATGGTCCATTCATGTCTCACGTCCTTGAACAATTTATTTGCATTTTCCTAAAGAATAAACAAATTAAATTTATTATTAATACCTTGATATATAATTTTCAGAATGCCTATTATGGACAAGGTCAAGGAGTTGGGGACTGTTCTTATGGGAAATGTAGAATCTGGCAGTGTACATAAGGTCGATAACCTTCTGGTTATGCCAAACAAGGTGCTTTCTTCAACCATATACCAATAAGTTTATTTTCCCGCTTGTTTGTATGTTCCTTCCAAATACCAATAAGTGGGAGGGAACTTTTGTAAATTCTACAGATTTAGGTGAGAGTTGTAGCTATATATTGTGATGAAGCGAGATTCAGGAGTTCAGGAACTGGTGAGAATTTAAGAGTTCGAGTATCTAGGATTAAAATAGAAGACATACGATCGGGCTTTGTTCTTTCTAGCATCGATATGTTTTCTTTCTAAGGTCAATAATATGGTTCTATATACATTATCCACCTATTCATTTTATTTGTCTTAGCATGGTTTAATCTTTCTCTGCTTTTTATGCAGAACCCCAATACCCTTAGTTCAAAAGTTCATAGCTCAGTTACAGATTCTTGAATTGGAAGATGTATGGATCTAAACTATATTTTTCTTAGATTATGCTTCACTATTTTTAGCATATAAGCACTCTAAGAGGGTATGTAGGATTTCTTATTCAAGTGCTTATATGCCTGCCATTAGCAGATAAGTAGACATGCTGTTTGAACTATGAAACCAAAATAAAGCATATATGCTACTTACAGGCTAAAGTTTATGCCATAAATAAGGTCATTGTGAATCCCATTTGGAATTTAATTGGTTGTATATGTTCATTTGTACGTATGATCGTGACGAAAGCTAGTAAGGCATGGCTATAATGTTAATGGTAATTACTCGAGCGGTTTTAGTGAACCATTGGAAGAAGACATGGCTATATGTTTGGACGAAGATGATCCTATGAAACAAAGCCATAAGGAAGAAGAATTAAGAAATGTGAATGCGGGTGATCATGATCATCGAGACTCAGAATTCCCAAGAAAAAGCTTTGAGGACTTGTCAACATTATTTATAGTAGCTAACTTTCCAAACATATTTATGAAGAACAACACAATCGAATGGAAGGTTTTTGAAACACGGATAATAGTTGGATAATGTTAGTTTTAGTGTTGTAAAACTATTTGTAGAAGATAGTGTTTGGATGTGATTATAGTTAGATATATCATTGTTTACAAACTGTTATTTTATATAATAGATAAAATGACGTAATTGAAAAAAAATGGCCGGCATGCGTCCAACACATTAGTAGGTTCAACCCTACAACAGCATTCAATTTTCCAAACTTGGTCAAAGTTTGTGCATTTTAAATTTAAGATGAACCAACACAAAGCCTCTAATATTTGGACCACAACCATTCAACCAAGTTGCAATACGCATTTTGTGCTATGTTCAATTCTTATGGTGTTAAAACCCATCTTTCTTTTATCGAACAGCAGATCGCTATATAGATAAAACCTGGCAAGAAACTATGATGCATTTGGGTGAGTGCTAGAAGGGTTATTTTTCTAAACCACTGAAGCCAATTAAGGGAGTAGTCTTGTGCGTGCTGCTATAATTCAGAAAAAGCTTAAAATTCATATTCATCGAACAATAAACGATATGACTCTTGATGGCAAAGATAATTCGTTTTTAGAACGCCATAGCTAAGGGAAGTTTGAACATACAATGTCAAAAGTATATATGAAGTCATGAAGGCTAGTGAAGCTTTAATTTGATCTTGACTTTGGTTAAAAACTATCTAACCATTAAAACTTGACAAACTTATTTCAACGATTATCACATAGCCACATATAAAGGCACAACCTTCCAAGAGTGACTTGTTTTCACATCAAATCGAGAGAATTGTCAGATTTGTTCATTTTTTTTGTTCCTAGATAAATTAGATCTCATGTCATATATGTCTAGAGGTTTGTCGAATTATTTTTCATATTCATCAGATGTGTTTAATTTAATAAAGTGCTCTCACTTTCTTAAGTTCAAGTTCACATCATCCAAAAATTAACATGTCATCACTAGTGTCATGGTGACTTAGCAAAGAAATCAAAAATTACATAATAATGGAACAAATTTCAAACTTGAATGGTTTTTCAATCACAAAAGTTGGTTATTATTTAGTGATTTTTTCCCAAAATGAAATGCCTTTAAAAAGCCAACACGGTTTTTGCCAAAGCATCACATGAACCAGACCTAGGGTTCAATTCACACATCTCATGGATACCGATATGAAAACGTATACAAGCTCATTTCAGAGTATTTTGGATATACCTGCAATCTAGCACCTTGGATATTCTGCTGTGGCATCAAACTGGGATTTGATAGTTGAATGAGCTGCATTTGCTGTTGAAGCTGAGAAAATGCCTGCTGAGATGACTGGGACTGGTTTTCTTGGGGTGAATTTTTTTCAAGAAGCTACAATACATACATATACATAGTTAAATGATGAGATAACTAGTTTGCGGGCGTAAATTCATTACTTTTTTACCTTTCTAGTCAAGAAGGATATCATCTCTGCTTGTTTACTCAACGTCTCTCCTTGTTTACTCAATGTCTCAGCTTGTTTACTAATCGCCTGTGCTTGTTCACTTATAATGAAGACTTGTTGACGTTCTTTGGCTCTAAGCTTTTCAATATGATCTGCATGTTGACGGTTAGTTTCTTCACTTTTAACCATTCTTGCTTGGGGGTCCCAAATATCCTGCAAAAAATATATATTTCCAACAGTTAATTTATATCTTGAGTTATAACTTTAAGTCTATTTACGTCAATACTAAAAGTATTCGTCTTCTTTTAATGATTCTGTATTTAACAATCGATGAGAAACGAAGTTGCGCATGTTGTTCAGGTTTACACCACATTAATATGGGGTAAAACTCCAAATCAAACATGGATCCTACAAGAGACCCATATATAACACTACTGCAACAAGAAATGTTAATTGCAAAGACGGGAAACCTAACGCGACAAGTGGCATGTCCGCTAAAAATACATGAAACACTCGTGCATCAACATAACAACTGCTCCAAAGTCGTGAAACTCCTTCACGCAAAAGTGGATGACCACCTCAATGATTATCTCCCGACATTAAAGAGATGAAAAGTTGTAAGCAGCTAATCGCAAAGTTTAAAATAAAGCTAAAAAGGTCCGGACCGCAAAATCATCCCGTGATACAGGGATAAAAAGCTATATACTACAAATACACAAAGTGGCATGTCCGCCCCCAAAAGACGCGAAATATTAACGCGCAAAAGCGGAAAACCACTTTAAAGACGTGAAATTTCATCACGCAAAAGCAACAACTCCGTCTAAAAAACGCGAAACTCCATCGCGAAAATGACACTAACCCCACCATTAAAGGGATAATAAAAAGCTACAAATAGCTCATGTACGTACATAACAAAGTGTCAAAATTTCCTTTGGAAACATAAACCTGTCACTAAAGGGAAAAGTTGTAATAACTAATTCACAAAGCTTGAGTCAAAGCTAATGTGACGAGGTCTAAGTGACATGATGAACAATCAATATCTAATGTAAGATATCGATATACACCACGATCCGTATTAGGATCGCCAAACGGGATATGAAACCTTAAATAGTGAATATACAAAGCTTAATACACTAATAGGCGACATTGTCAAGTAAAAATATCTCACTAGTAAAGCTTTAGTAAAGGCTCGAATTGTACAAAAACTTTAGTGTATACAAAATGACGGATGATTGGCACTGATTTAACCATCGTCCCACCACTAGGAGCATAATTCAGGCCGGTCAATAAATAAAAAATACCTTAAGTATAGAATAACAATGCCAATGAGTTAATCAAAGTATAAGGCAAAGATAATCACTTAACGTGGCACGTGCTGCCAACACAGCAGTGACACCCTCGTCGATCATGGCCTGCAGTTGGGCATTGGTGACCGAAGTGGTGGTAGTAGGGTCTGTGACTGGTGGGGGAGTTGTGGTGACTGGTGGGGGAGTCGCGGTGACTGGCCTTGCCCTCGTGGTTCTTGTGGGCCTTCCTCTTGGTGCCATTTTCTTAAATCACAAGAACACATAACACCAGTTAGATTTCAAAAATCTTAACCATAACCCGATGTATACATAATGAATAAAACGAGATCACAACACATGGTGAAATACACAACAGTATTGAAATTAACAAATCGACATTCATTCACAATAAATTCGATTTCATATAAAACATAATCCAACCTTTTCATATATAACTTGGGAAAATAATACATGATTGGTTTAAATACAAACGATCACAACACTTAGGTTACAAGACAAAATAACCTAAAGCCATACTAGCCGAGATATACTCGTAATACTTAGTAGGCTGTACAAAGTAGCCGATACATGAACAAAAGACCTAAACAGAGTAGCAAAAAAAAAATCTATACAGAGTAGCTAGACAAAACAAAAGATCTATACAGTCTGCTAGCTGGGAATAACCCATAATACTTAACAGACTGTACAGTAGCTACAGCCATAACACCGTCTAAGAACTGCTACCGGCCTCCTCTGGTAGCTCTGGCTCTGCAGGATCCTTAGCAGGTCCCTGCTGTCTCTGTAGCTCGGTCATCTGAGCCTTGAGGCTCTTCACTATCTTTAGGGTCTCTGCTAACTGCCTCTGCCTCCGATAGTCTGCTTTCAGCAGCTCTGAAATCACTGTCTGTCTCCTCTGGTCTGCTGCCCGTAACTCAACGATCTCAGACTGTTGAGCCATGACCGTAGTCCGCAGTGACATGCCCTCAGAATGTACCTGATCACAGGCATCCATCGACCGTGCCCAAGCGGCACGCGATAATCTGGCCTCCTCCTCTATCAGAAGGGCAGTGCGTCTGTGGAAGGGCCTATCATTGTCCAACCTGTTGACTCGAGCTCTAAGTAGAGCTCGGTCATACCGTGCATCATCTAGCTGAGAATATATGATCTCATCCTCCTCGTCAACAGTAGAAGACAACTCAATAACTCTCTGGTTGACCCCCTCTAGGGTGGTCGGTGCAATCTCCTGGATGGCTCCAACAAGATCGTCCCATGTATCCCTAATACCGTAGCCTAACTCTCTAGACATCTGGCGTCCTGGAGCGGCCTCTAACATATCAGTAAATCCATAAAGGTCTGCCTCAGCTGTAGTAGGTCCAAACTGCCGAGCAGCACCAGCTGCCGAACTCTCCCCGACCTCGCATCTAGGACCAGGAGTAGTACGACACAGCCTCTTACGAAGCGGTAACCACATCTCGGGTATCTCAGTCTCATGAACATGAGATGGTAGTGCATCTCTCCGTCTGATCCCAGCAGCTCGGGATCCCAGAGATCCCTCAACATAAGTAGGGCTAATGGGTGGTGGTATAGGTAATGGTGGAGAGGGTATATGAGGAAGTGGTGATGAATATGGAGAGAGAGGTGATGGTGGTGGAGTAGGTAAGGCTAATACTCTCTCAGCAACTTCCTCGGAGAGGAAAGGTGTCGGCCGCATGGGGTCGATGAAATCCTAGTCCGTTGACGCATAAGCAAGGTATGGTCCTGGTCTGCTAATAAAGCAACAGCTGCATGGTTCGACGAGGAGCTACGTGCTCCTCCCTCCTCTGCATCACATCGTCATCCATCCTATGACTCCTCATAATCCCTGTCGTCTCCTCGGTCAGCAGGATAGTCGTCTGGATCCACCTCAGGATCCTCCTCGACATCCTCCTCCGGAACCCCTCAGGACCGACTCTAGAATGTAATCCCGGTGATCAGTAGTAGAGCTGAGGGTACGCACAGTCAATGGCAGCACCTCAGCCGTGAGAAATGGGTTTGGAAAGAAAAAATAAAACGGGCAGTGGTGTTGATAGGGTTTTGGGTGGGAAATGTTTGTGTTGAAAAATAAAAAAAAAGGGACGGGCCTGCCCGTCGCCCGTTTGTTCGTGTTCTCCCATGTATTTGTGTGTGGTTGGTTTGATGTAGGTGTTATGGGGTGTGGGGGGGGGGGAATGGGGTGGGGGGTGTGGGGGGGGGTGGGGGTGAGTGGTTTTTTTGTGTGGGGGTGTTTTGGTGGTGGGTTTGTGGATTATTGAGTAGGAAGAGGATTATTTGTAGGAGTGAAAGAATATAGGTATATAAAGAGTAATACCTTCCTCCGGATCCCCGCCTCAACAGACCGACTCAGGAATGTATCCACGTAGAGGACTCCGTAGATCGGTGAGGGAGAGGATTCTGGCGTAGCGCCCCATGCCCAATGTCTGCTCGCGTCCCGGATGCCCCATACTGTACCACAGGTACGGTAACACCCGGATCAACCGGATCACCTAAACAATGGTACAAAGAACGTGAGACGGAGTTATTCCAGCTCTGGCACCTCACGGCCCGGCACGTAACTGGAGAGACGTGGAACCTGGAAACATATGATCCTTCCGGCTCCTGGTGATCCTATGTCCAGATGAGGTTCCTCATAAGGGACAGGATAACCACAGTATACGATAGCTGTAGAGAACTACCCGAAACCGCATGCTCGAAACTGAAAAATCAACAGTGACTTATATAAGTATACATAATTATAAGACGTATTATCCATATATACGTAAAATATAATAACACGTTATCAAATATGCATGTATATAGCTAACCGACTATGCAACAATTTGATATGAATAATCCCTGTAAGAACGCCATTTGTATGCAATGTTTGTGTAAAAGGTTATAGTCCAGCAAAAACATTTTGACCTGGTTCCCTATAACCTTGGCTCTTGATACCAATCTGTAACACCCCCAAAATGGTCTGTCAGCGGAATAAGATCCGGGCGGGTACTGTCAGATCAACATCACACGATAATATAAGAAACTACGACAACCAAAAGTCGTATTAAATTGATACATAGTTATTTAATTATAAGACTTAAAACAAAAGCATAAAGCTACTGTTCCTTTTTAATATTACAAAAGCCAACAATCCATTTTCCCAAAATATGATGCACATAAATCTTTAAGATGCAATCCAAAATGTAATCCAATGCATCCTTGGCACCTCGTGCCTATTGACCTCCTGAAAACATTGCATAAAAACGTCAACAAAAATGTTGAATGAATTTTCATAGGTTTATGTATTTAAATATGCAGGACCGCCAGACTTTCCTGTGATGTTACAACATAATGCCAACAATTCACAAAACCAGATTACTGTGTGCACTAATCTCATGACACTGAAGCTCAACCATATTTGCTAAATTTAGCAGTTTTAATTTGCCCACAGATTTGTAACCCCAACATCCAAGTCCCCCCCCCCCCCACCCGACATGGTCAACGTTCGTTTTCCCGGAGATAGCTAAACACCAAACGGGGAGGTTAATCCCAATAGATCTATTTATAACATTCGCGCTCACATAATGCAATTAACAACTACATCTATGCAATTGACAGTTCATGATAATGGGCTCAGGAGGGTTATCGCTACTTAGGCAAACACATAATCAATATATTTAAAACACTTGCGTCTAATTTATAAAACAAAGCATGTTTTCACCCCAAATAATAGTAAATCAGTAAAACTGTAAAAAGTGGGGCTATGAACTCACCTTGAGTACAGATAGTCCAAATAATCACAGATAAAACGTCACGCAAAACGTTTAGATGCAACCTATTTAAATTAAGGTCGTATAAGTACCGAGTACTTTAATTAATAACATGAAAAATCTAAGAGTTTTGTATACATCGAACTATCTTTTGAGGGCTATCATAATTAAAGAGGTCATGACATGACGTACGAGGAGTTAGGACACTTTAAATCGTAAATCCAACAACTCGTCGATACGCCATCTGAAGAGGCCTCATTATGAAACTCCCTAGTATTATAGCACTTTGATAACCACTCAATATTCTATATAGCATAATCACCGACTAATCGTTTTAGTAAAATAATATTTATAAAGTGAAAACGTTTATAAATATACTTTTCGTAAAAATGACCTAACTTGGTCGTTTTAAGTCCGTTGCTCCCGCGTTTCTTTACGTCCACGTCCTTCGTAGTAAGATTAGTGACCAAAATATTACATTATTCAAGTTTTTGATATTCAGCGATTAATAGTTGGGGTTGGGGGGGGGGGGGGGGGGTTGGCTTTTTTTTTTTACTGATCACAACGCTAGTTAGTCCGTTTTTAGGTTTAATTAGCGTAAACCGTATCGTAATGAACTTATCTCCGTTATTTAATCCCGATTTTAGTGATTCCTTCGATACATTTGTTATTAAAAGATGAATTATAATTTTATAATGAATAGTCCACTGATGAATAGTGCATTTTACTGTTCATAGTTTGAAAAAATAACTTTTATAAAACTTTAATTATCGTAAACTCGTAGTTTATTCGATTTATAGATCCGTTTTCAAGCGATTCTTTCGAGTACGATCTCGATTAAAAGTTAATCATATTTTTAGATGTTTTCTAAAAATATTAGTTTTCTGTAATTGAATAGTAACTTTTTATAAAAATAGTTTTTAATAAAAGTATTTATAGAGTTCGTTAAAATCGTAATTTAACGTATCTTTTTCGTTATAAATCAGTTGCTTCCGAGTTTCTTATCATTTTGGAATCGTCACGAAGACGTATTAATTATTATATTATTCTAAACCCACTGTATGAATTTCGGATTCAAAAACAGCCCCTAAGTATTCAATTGTATATCCTTTATAAAAACCTTGGTTTTATGTATTATTTAATTTTATATTTTACTTTAAAAACCCTAATAGCTATTTGTTAAAACAATGTGATACTTATAATAAAGTTCCAAATGTTCATCCCAAAGTCCCTTATAGAAGTCATTGTAACAAGGTTTAACAATTTAGTTTCATTACTTTCACATTTGAATAAATTAAGTAACCCTACGGACACCACCATAACTACACCCAAATAATAATAAAAATAAAAAAAAAAAAAAAAGAAAGCGCGAAACAAAAAAATAAAAATAAATTAATTAAATACAATAAAAAAAATAAAATAAACCCAAATGATAAACCTAAACATTTTTATATACACTTAAACCTATATGTTAAACATACTCTTACATCCATTTATCCAATATATAGACAATATGACATAAGAAAAAGTGCATAAATTCATAAACAAAATTATAACTACCTTTTACATATTAAAAAGTCCCTAAGTGATGATTTAGCCATAATTAACATATAACACATAAAAAAAAAAAATTAATGATAATAAAAGTAAATAAATGATTAGTGAAAGACCTTAGCAAAGGATGTATAGATGAGAAATAAATGCAAAACCCGTGTTGGTGACTCAAAACCAAAGCTTGCAAGATATAAACCCTAGATTAGGTTTGAAACCTAATCTTTCCTTTTCATTCCTTAATCCATGCAAATGATGAACCAATGCTTGATAAACACTTTGTGTGTGCTTAAGGATGATTTTAAAGGGGTTGTATGGATTTGTAGAAAAAACTTTGTATGGTTATGCTATAAGGATGGCTTAATTAGCCGGGCCCTTATAGAGAGAAAAGGAAGAGAAAGATGTTGAAAAATTTTGGTAAGTATAAAGAGTATGTAACTTCACTCATGCATGAAATAATATAATAGGATGGAGTAATGTATATATTTCTTAGTTCAAAGTTGACTAGAAAGTCCAAGGAGGGGGGGTATGCCGTGGGATTCAAGGGGACCAAGGGAGGGTTTCAAGGGCTTAAATGTTTAGGTTTCTTGGTTCCTTCTAATGGGAATCATCCCATGAAGTTTAGGGATGATGTTCCTAGCTTATTTTCTTTTATTTCTTTTTAGTTTACTTGCATTATTAAAATAAAGAAAGTATAAGTTAACCTTTTAATTAAAAGTAAAGTGTAGTTTTTATATAAAAGTTTACTTTGTAAAGTCTTGGTATTTTGTAAAGTATTTGTTATCTTGTATAATCATATGAGATGTGTATAAATATATACATATGCCTAAAGTTTTATAAACTTTGATCGTTGTATAAAAACGTAGGTAATTGTTGAAGCGTACGTTAATTTTTAGGGTTCCGGGAAAACCTAATTGTCATTTATCGCGAAACGTAAACACTTTCACGTATCCGATAAAGTAACTTGTGAAACGTTAATAATTATTCTCAAAATAATTGCTTAACCCTTGATTGACGTAAACAATAAATTGCTTGATGCCCGTTTACGTTAACTGATCATTTTTAGCTTACGCGATTTAACGTAACGATTTCCATTAAAAACAAACGCGTACAATACTAAAAATAAATGGTGACTTTATTAACGTCGTACATTGTCCTAAAACACAGGGTGTTATACAAGCATTTAAAGCACAATTTTGTCTTTTTAGGGCCATTTTTGACTTAAAACGGATATGTGTTTTCACACATATCAGGTACACTGCTTAGGGAGTTGTAAAAGTTTATGTAGAAGTCTTACGAAAATCGCATCAAGTTTTTAGCGCCGCTGCGTGGGGAATAGTTAGGTTTTGAACTTAGTTTAGCTTACTGTTACTCGCTTGAATCCTTTCAAGTGAGATTTTATTTCCGTTATATTAGCTTTCTTGTAGTCTATCTTTTCTTTGTGTTATTTGTTTCGTAAATCATTCTCATCAACCACCATGGGAGACGCGAATCCTATCCGTACTCTTGAAGATTATTCCAAACCTAGCCACAAAGGCTACTGGAACACCATTGAACTCCCTAAAGGGAACAATGTGGTACCTCTTCGATTTGACACCATCTGGTTGGTGCAAAACGGATGCTCATTCCACGGACTTCGGTCCGAGGATCCAAACCAACACCTCAAGGATTTCTTAAAACTTGTAGACTCACTTGACCTTGACGGTGCAAATAGGGAAATAACACGCCTGCGTTTATTTATATTTTCCCTTCGCGATCAAGGTAGCAATTGGCTTGAACGTCTTCCAGCATGATCCATCTCCACATGGGAGGATCTTACTACTCGTTTCCTTGCTCAATTCTTTCCACCGAGAAGGACCGCAAAACTCCGCAACGATATCCTGATGTTCCAATAACATCAAGGAGAATATCTCTCATAAAAAAAAAAAAAATAAAAAAAAAAAAAAAAAAAGAAGCATGGACTCGTTTCAAGGACTTACTCCAAAAAGTCCTTCATCATAGAAGCGATTATTGGCTTCAAATTCAATTTTTTATTCATGTCTCCTTTCATCTCAAGTGTGAGATTGACCGTGCCGCCGGCAGAAAACTCCACAATAAGAGCACTGACGAATATTAGGAAATCATTAAAAAACTCACCCTCTACGACCATGAGGACTAGAATGACTCAAAGGACTTCGTCAAACCGGTCAAGGCTATCTCTACACCTCAAAAACACTTGACCGATGACTCCTTGAGCTCGAAGACCAGATTAACTTCTTACTAAAGGGGTTACGACCAACACCTAGACCAAGCTCAAAACACACCCCTCAAGCATATGCGAACGTAATTTATTCAAACCCTCACCCGCAAAACCAAAATGAGCTAACAAAGCAGAAATCTTTCACTTTTCGTGAACGTACCGGCCCAAACCCTCATCCCTAGGCTTTAGGAACCACTTTTGAGGCTCGAGTACGGGACTACATGGCAGCACACACCGAAAGGATGGAAAGATTTGAGAATGCCATTTCCAAACAGCAAGAGGAGATCAATGATAGGATGGCTAAAATGTTCGGGCTTCTTAGGGAACTCATAACTAGCAGGGTTCCTAAAAAAGTGTTGATCAGAGAAGAGGTTAAATCCCCAATCACCAAAAATGTAAATTCTATCTCTCTCACCAGAAGAGAGGAAGAAAAGAGTAACAAAGATGACGTAGCAACTGGCGACGGCATTGAAAAAACTAACGGTTAGATATCAAAATGCCAGTAAAAGAAAGGCCTAAGACCAGAGAATGGACTGCCTGAGAATAGGTATCAAAATATGAGCCAAGAGCGAAGAGAGATGAGAATGAAGAAGTAGTGGAGGCACCCAGCTCTTAGCCTGTAGGATATTACCTGAAGCAATTAGGATCAATGAAAAACTAATCGAGCGACTTGTTGATAATCATAGGTTCAATGACTCCCTGTCAAGGGTCCGAGTAGGAAAAATGAAGGGAAAGACCTATAATTTGTTACCTACGAGGCATGTTTATGAAGCAATCCTTAAAAAGAAGATAACAAGGAAGGAGGACATTGTAGGAAACTTTGAAATACCATGTAACATAGGAGGTCTGAAACTCATGAACGTCCTAGTAGACCAAGGATCCGACGTGAACATTGCCCCTCTCCACTTACATGAAACTAATCGACGAAAGGCCTGCTAAGACGGACATTAGGCTCTCCTATCTCGCCATTCTATAATACCTTTTAAGAATAGGCAAAGGATGTAAAGTTGATGTTGCTGGGATGGTGAGTACCCCGTGGACTCATGATTTAGATTACCAGGAAGATAAAAAGAGGCCATTATCTTAGTGAACCCATTCCTTACAATGGCTAAGGCCGTGATTAAGTTCGATAAGGGCACCATAACTTTAAGATTTGGAAAGAAAAAGATAAGTTTTCATAGGAAACCCAAATCCCTTGGTAAGGACGAGAAAAGGATAAAGAATGATATAGAGCCTATAGCTCCCACTATGACTATGAATAGGCTAGTCTTAGAATGAGAGGAAAGGATAAAACTTCACCAAGAAAAGGAGATGAAGTATGACCAATGGAGGAGCAAAAAACTTCAAAAATAAGCATCCCGCCCTCGTCGAAGTAAAAAGTGAAAAGAACGAAGGAGAAGTCACGTAAGAGCATGTGACTTCGAGTCTAGCTACAAGACTCATAAATAAAGAAAAGCGCTTCTTGGGAGGCAACCCAATGTTTATTTTTATCGCATATTAGGATTGTCTTGTGTTTTAATTATTTTCATTTATTCTTTTATGTTTGAATTCATCATTTTGTAATCATGCTTTGCTTTGTTTTTAACCTCGTCTTAATTGCAATCAAAGGTATTTTGCAACAAAATAAGTGTAGGGGAAATATCCGGTTTTTAAGAACCAATTCAAACATGAGAAATAAATTGTTTAGATTAATTCGCGTCAGTTTCGAGTCATATGATTGTATTGACTAATCTCAGGTTTCATGCAGTAATTCATACAGGAAATAACTTATATAATCGCGTGCAGGAAATTTTTCAAAGAAAACGAAAATAAAAATTCTCTCAGAAGCTGGAGACGGCGTCAGGATTTATCCTGTATGGTTGTACGTCATGCCTCCCTTGCCTACTACATGAAAAATTTAAAAATTTTCAAGTATTTTCGAAAAATAGTTTGCACAACATTTAAAATTTGTAATTCTTTTATAAACCCGCAGAAACCTAAGCTTTATCGAGTCGAACCTTAAATTCACATTGTATATTATGTTTATCGCACATTTTATGCTTGGTATAGTTGTCTTTGTCTTTGATTACATGTTATATTTGATGAGAAGAAGCTTGGAAGTTCTTAGGAAGTTTCATTGGATGATTCTTGGAGGACGATTTAACCAGTTATCGCATGTTTCTTCTCCATTATTGAGCAAACCAGGGGAGTACTAGTTTCTCTTACTTGTTTTCTTTTCCCTTTATTCGTTTTTATGGTTACTTTTATAGAACATTAGGGACAATGTTCAACTTAAGTGTAAGGGGGGAAAATAAGCCTTAGAAACTATTCTTTCATTTGCCATTTGCTTTGTCCTTAAAATGATGAGTAATATATCGAAACATAGCATAAGAGGTAATTTTTACCAAAATTTAAATTTTTTTATGACACATACCAACGAAAACCGAGTGTTAATAGCGTCTCATGGATAGGAACTTATATGACTAGCACAAAAACCCTCAGAATTCCATCCCAAAAATGTAAGGTTCGCCTTTAGATCTTTAGGAATTCGGGTATCTATTATTGATACCCAAGATAGTTTATACCTTTAGCTTTCTCGAGTTAAGGAGTGAGCAGTCATATGTATCTATTTTGTCGTTACGGATGTGTACGTGTGGTCCTTGTCGCCTTTTCTGGAGCATTGAGATCGGTATTAAATTATATGTGTGTACCGATAGTATATTAAATTCCAAAACTTGTTTTTGTGATGCATCCCGAGACCGCATAGTAAGTATTAGGATTTGCTTGATAAGAGGCATTAGGATTAACCCATGTTTTAAACCTGTAATTGTTATGATGGTCACATCGATCATATAACTATCCCACACCCTTTCCATGCACTCATTTTTAGTGCAGGATACCCCTAGTACAACCCTCCGAGCCTATCCTTTTTCACGGTTCTCGTAATTTTTTGGTGGATTCTAGATTATTAATGAAGAGCATTGTCACCCTTAAATCAATCATTACACCCAAATCGCCTTAGCCTACCCTGTATGTACTCATTTTTAGTACATTATTGTGTTTAACCCAAGTTAATTATTTGGGTACACGGTTGCTAAGTCCTTATCCTTGTAAATACTGTTTTGGGACGATTGGGATTCATGGTAGTATTTATTCGCGAAAGAATGGGGAAGAAAAGTTAAGTTAATACCCCCATACGTTTTTAGATGATCTCCATGTTATTTTGATCCACCTCAAATATATTGTTTGTTAAATGATCTCTCATGTTTATTTTAGATCTCTTACTTTCATTACGGCGTCATTAGTTAGATTTGTAGAAATATCGAGCATGTAATAAGCTCAAGTAGGTAGGGGTACGTGTTATAAACCCCATGTGATGTATTATTTTTTTAAAAAAAAATAGAGATTAATGTTAGGAGTTTGTGTAGAGTTTGTTTAATCTTCATCGAGTCTACTTGGACTTTGCAACCAAACCAAAAGTGTAATTCGTGTAAATTATTAAGTAACCCTTCACTCCAAATTCACCCAAAGCCAACCCAAAGGTATCTCAATCCGTTTCTGTTTCCTTATATGATGATAATCTTACATCCTTACACCCCACCAACCCTTTAAAGACCATCTTAGATAGTTAAGGAATAATCTCTGCACCTAGCGGTGAGAGTTTGATCTTTACCATGCATATGGTTATTTATATGCTTATGATCCATGTAAACCTAATATGTTATGTATTTTATTTATACAACCAGTGAGAAAGAGAGAATCCCCAAATTACTACGTGAGGTGCTAGTATATTTTTTCGTGCTTTTAATTTGAGGATCTAGATGGTTTTTAGTTGTAATTTACTTTTAAAGAGTAGTGAAATGGACTCCTTTTCATATTGTTATTGTATCTAGGTAAAAAAGCTCATTTGCTTAGAGAGACAAGCAAATCCCAGGTAGGCGGTATTTGATGAGGCACGATCACTTGTTGGATAACAAAGAGATCCAAACACATAAAAGTATTGAACATTGGGTTTTCTTCCTCGAATCAGCTCATAACGAGTGTTGGGATTAAAAGACTTCTTAATGATCTTAGAGTTACTGCTACTAAAGTTTGTGTTACTGCTGCTAAGCTAAAGTTAGTGTTGTTCATTAACTTTAATGAAAAATATGCTAAGTATTTAGTGCTGCTAGTATAAAGTTAGTACTGCTAGTTCACAGTTACTATTGTTAGTATATAATAGTACTGCTAGTGTAAAGTTAGTACTGCTGGTGAAGATTGAAGAAAATATTCTAAGTAGTTACTACTGCTTATACACACTTAATGCTGCTCGTGTATAAGTTACTACTGCTGGTGTTAAAAGTTAATGCTGCTAGTATAAAAGTTACAACTGCTCAAAGATTAAGACTGCTGAAAGAGTTTCTACTGTTAGAGAAAGGATAAAGACAGAAGAAAGGATAAAGATTGTTTGGAGATCAAGATTACTTATGTGTTAAGTATTAGTTATTTATAGAATAGATCATAGAGAATATTCTAAGTCTTAGGAATATATTGTAAATCGACTAGAACTCCTTGGTGTATAAACGGAGGTCCTAGGGCATAGAGTTCAATGTATAAAAACATACATTCACATAGAGTTTGATGTATAATCTCATCTCATAATCTTTATAGTTCATAGCTTTAAGGTTTTGTAACCCTAATACTAGGAGAGTATTCGTATTATTCATAATAATATTAGAGCTTTTATTTTTGGTTAAATTGTATTCTTGTGTTACTGTTTCATTGATAATTCTTCTTATTATTAAAGATTAGATTCCGCATAATCTTTAATGTTGGGGTTCTAGATTTGATGAGATAAAATAAATAAAAGAATGAAACAAAAGGACTTCAAACGTCATTAAAGAATTCTACAAGCTGGTGGAGAATATGTAGATTCTGGAAGATCTCCTTAAGAAGATAAAGATAACAGAAGATATTCTCTAAATATTTAAAAGATTTACTTGTCTAATGTTTATCTTCCTTTGTAAGTCTTGATCTCTCCCTATATATAGACACATAGTTTTGGGTGCATAGAAAATATGTAGACGTCTTATAAAGATGTGTGTAAGTTCTAGGCGTGAGTTCTCTAAGTAGACGCCTATAAGTTGTGTGTAGCCCTAAGGATCTTTGATCCCTGTTAGATTATAACCGTTCTAGAATTGATCATCTAGAATTGGGGCTTGATGGAAACGTATGAGTAATAAAACCTTGTTTAAATAACATTGAATCGTGTTTATTATATTACGCTGCATTGTATCTATATTCTTTGTTATTTTTGTTAATCCTAGATATAAAAGATCTAACCAATCTTGAGCTTAAACGATCGTATGGTTTTTACAATTGGTATCAGAGCCTCGTGGCTCGTGATATCTAGGATCTACAAGGTTTTTGGTATTGTGCTCTTTGTGAAAAAGAAGAGACGAATCTATTTTTTGGTGTATTGGTGATTTTGGTGAAGTTAGGGTTTTTGCGACACTTTAAAGCGTCGTCTTTATACTTAAAAAAAGACGACTATGATTATTTTGTTTGAAGTCGTGTTTGGTGAATATTAGGGTTTATTTACAAAACCCTAAATCTGGTTTAGTTTTTACAGAAGGATTCAAAAAAGAGGAAGGTACAGGTATGAAACCCTAACTGGTATAAAGAATCCACGTCAACAGCAGTTCTTGATTGAAGATGAAGCAGCAGATGGTTGATTTCTGTGGTCGAATGTGAGTCTCTCACAAACTCTAAGTCGAATAATTGTGACTTTGGAGTACAAGATAGCACGTAACAGGAAGTATTCGACTTGGTTTCAACTGTTTGGGCACAAAGTCATTACTGCTGCTGGCATTCATGAGTTTGTACTGCTAAGGATGATTTTTAGTACTGCTCGTTTGATTTTAATACTGCTAGCATTGGGAACGAAGTTTTAATACTGCTCGTTTAAGGGGAAGAATTAGTACTGTTGGCTATGGATGTTTGTACTGCTAGCATATAGCAGTTAATACTGCTAGGCTTCTTTTGACATTAATACTGCTTAATTGGTTTATACTGCTGTTCGTTCTCAAAGATGTTGGGCTTGAAAGATGATTAGTACTGTCATATTAATACTGCTATTACATGATTCGCACAAAGAAGGATAGTACTGCTCATGGTTTAAGCAGTTTGTGATACAGTAGATGTTGGGTTCAAACAAGTTAGTACTGTTTGCTGTTTGGGCTCAAAAGATATTTACTACTGCTTGAGGTAACAGCTTTGAAGTTAATACTGTTGGGTTCGCACAAAATTTTGGTTAGTACTGTCAAAAGAAGTTAGTACTGTTCGTGTATATTTGTACTGCTTTCTTTGTCCGAGAAATAAAGTTTGTACTGCTAGTATTGTCTGATATCGGACAAGACATATTTTTGTTCTTGGTTATCGGAGATCTCGGACAGACAGATGGAAAAACACACACAGAAGGTTTTTGGTTCTAAACAGATTACAAAGGCTCGTATTTATGGATTAATTGATTACGAAGAAGATTGTTTATCACTTATTTAAAGTTGAAGTGGAATTATTTGGGTTTGTGTTCTTATCATATCTCAAATGGCTTACAACATTTGGAGATAACTTGTTCGTGCTTAGAAACGATGTGACGAAGACTTGACAAATCTAGCAAAGGTGTGTGATTTTTCTTATGGTGCTCAATGCTCACATTTGCTATCACTTTGGTTATGTGTCTCATTGAAGATGAGGATAATTGTCAAGAGATTGTGGTCTCCTTATACATTGGTTTTGGGTATACGTTCAAAGTCACGTGGATAGTACAAGATATAAGACACAAGTTTGGGTTATTCTACTTCAGCATCAAGTTTGTTATACTTAGTTTTCTTCATCAGTAATCATTACATAGAGCCTACAGAATTGAAGATTCACAAAATGGTTAACATATGGGTTTCAGGGGAAGCTTATTGTTAAAATGTTTAACCATTTACATGTGGCATTGAGGTGAAGGTTTTTACTACTGCCAGTCATTATTACTACTGCTAGTGTGAGTTTCTACTACTCAAGTTCATTTTTCTTATTGTGCTTAATGGTGGGTAATTTGAGGAATTAGAAGGCTTGGATTAGAAGTGTGATATTGGTTTGTAGTGGTCAAGATCAAAGTTGCTTATATTCATAAGTCCCCTATTGGATTATGACAAAAAGGGGAAGAAGATGTTAACAGGTACAATTGGCAACTTATAGATCCTTGGTGTGGCATGGTACAAAGGAAATCTACTTAAGGGGAAGTTTTGTTTCATTCAGGGAGATGATTACATCTCAACTTCAGGGGAAGCTTTGGCTTTATGATGAAGTTCGTACACGACTTTGTTTGTTTTGTCATCATCAAATAGGGGAAGATTGTTGGGATTCTAGATTTGATGAGACAAAATAAATAAAAGAATGAAACAAAAGGACTAAAAACGTCATTAAAGAATTCTACAAGCTGGTGGAGAATATGTAGATTCTGGAAGATCTCCTTAAGAAGATAAAGATAACAGAAGATATTCTCTAAATATTTAAAAGATTTACTTGTCTAATGTTTATCTTCCTTTGTAAGTCTTGATCTCTCCCTATATAAAGAGATCATAGACACATAGTTTTGTGTGCACAGAAAATATGTAGACGTCTTATAAAGGTGTGTGTGAGTTCTAGGCGTGAGTTCTCTAAGTAGACGCCTAGAAGTTGTGTGTAGCCCTAAGGATCTTTGATCCCTGTTAGATTGTAACCGTTCTAGAATTGATCATCTAGAATTGGGGCTTGATGGAAACGTATGGTAATAAAACCTTGTTTAAATAACATTGAATCGTGTTCATTATATTCCGCTGCATTGTATCTATATTCTTTGTTATTTTTGTTAATCCTAGATATAAAGATCTAACCAATCTTGAGCTTAAAATGATTTTAGCAAAGGTGTGCGATCTAACTTATGGTGCTCAATGCTATTACTTTGGTTTGGTGTCTCATAGAAGATGAGGATAATTGTCAAGAGGTTGCGATCTACTTATATTTCATAGATTTATTTATAAGTTTGAAGTTACGTGGATAGTACAAGACATAAGACACAAGTTTGGGTTGTTCTATTTCAGCATCAAGTTGGTAATACTTAGTTTTATTCATCAGTAATCATTACATAGAGCCTACATTCAAGAAATGGTTAACATATGGGTTTTCAGGGAAGCTTAATGTTAAAATATTTAACCATTTATATGCACCACATGAGTTGAAGGTTTTTACTATTGTAAGTTATTATTACTACTGCTAGTTTAAGTGTTCCAATTGGAAGGTAGCGATGCTACCCATTATATTTCTGTGTGTTCTAGTTGGAGGGTAGTGTTCCTACCCATTTCTATATGTTTCGATCGGAGGGTAACGGGGTTACCCATGATCGTATAACTTGGATCGTGGGGCACCTTCCATCCTAATTATGGTTGTTTGGTACGAATGCATGTTAGCCTGTATAGTAGCTGGCTTATCTGTCCTGCCATGTTTTATTAATCACAGTAATTTATTTTTATGTTTGATTTGTGTGTCTTAAACCTATGACTCTCACCAACCTTTGTGTTGACGTTTTAAGCATCATTTTCAGGTAACCATCTTGAGGATGTTGAAGTTAGGAAGAGTGGCTAGTGAGACCGTAGGCTTGCATGCGGAGTCATTCTCCTAGAGATTTTATTTAAGTCATTTGAATTGTTTGATACTTGGTTGTTATTTGATTGTTTAGACCCTTGGATTTATGTTTCCTTGTGGTATGACTTTGCTATCGTAATGCACGACTCCTTTATCTTGTGTTAGATATTGTCATGACACATTATGTCTCATTTGTATAAATATTTTATTTAGTTCTCTCTATTGTTGACACCATTGTGTTGTGATGATATCCATGATGTTACGCCTCATGTTTTCGTCTAGGCGAGGTGTGATAGTTACGATGTAGTTCCATCAAACTAGTTACGTCGTAACTTTGGTCTGGAGCAGCCACTTGTGCATATTTCTTCACGCACCCTTCCATTTCTACGTCTTTTCATTCCAATTCCCATACTTTCCTAAAAATGAAACATGAATCAATTAAGTACATATTTTTATATAAGTACAATTATTATGAGCATTTTTTTAAAAGGAAATAAAACCAAAAGTATGAAACTATAGATATATCAAACACCCCCCCCCCCCCCACTTGACTTCTACTTGCCCTTAAGTAGACCTTTTAGAAACACTTCTAAAAAGATATCTTCTAAGTTATCTTGGAAGATATGAATTTAAAAATTACCTATGCTAGAAGACACAAAGCCAAACACCTCACGAAAATGGGAACAAAATCACTCAAACACTTTGTTGGGATTAAAAGCCTTCTTGAAGTTACTGCTGCTAAGTTAATGCTGTTGGTGTATAAGTTACTGTTGGTGCTAAGTTAATGCTGCTAGTATAAAAGTTACAACTGCTCAAAGATTAAGACTGCTAAAAGAGTTTCTACTGTCAGAAGAGAATGGATAAAGACAAAAGAAAGGATAAAGATTGATTGGAGATCAAGATTACTTACGTGATAAGTATTAGTTATTTATAGAATAGATCATAGAGAATATTCTAAGTTTTTGGAATATATTGTAAATCGACTAGGACTCCTTGGTGTATAAAAGGAGGTCCTAGGGCATAGAGTTTTATATCTGTAGCAAATACAAACGAGTCATTCATATAGTTATCATAGCTTTAATGTTTTGTAACCCTAATACTAGGAGAGTATTCGTATTACTTGTAATAATAATATTAGAGCTTTTATTGTTTGTTGAATTGTGTGTTCATAGAATTGTGTTCATAGAGTTATTGTTTCATTAAGAATTCTTCTTATTGATTAAAGATTAGATTATGCATAATCTTAAATATATTCAACAAAGTTTCTACTATAGTTGAAATAAAACTATCTAGCAAAAAAACCTTAACAAGCATAAGGAATTAAAGATATATTGAAGTGGGATCAACAAGTGGTATCATAGCAGGTTGAGAAGCTTTGAATAAGAAGAACCTGTTTGAATACACAAAATCTCTCTGTTAGAAGATACGGATTTAGAATCTGCACATATGGTGGCTGCATCAAAGGTTCCAATGCTTAAGCCTGGTGAGTTTGAGTTATGGAGGATGAAAATAGAACAATACATCCATATGATTGACTATGCTCTATGAAAGGTCATAGAAAATGGTAACTCTTCTAAAAAAATAGTTGTGGAGGGTGTTGAGAAAGTAATGCCTCCTACAACTACTGAAGAGAAGGCTTAGAAAAGATTAGAGATGAAGGCCAGAAGCACTTTGATGATGGGAATACCCAATGAACATCAGTTAAAATTCAACTCCATCAAGGATGCTAAGTTGCTGCTGGAAGCTATTGAAAAGAGGTTTGGAGGGAATGCTACTACAAAGAAAACTCAAAGAAATCTCTTGAAACAGCAGTATGAAAACTTCTCTGCTCCTAGCTCAGAGACCCTTGATCAAACTTTTGATAAACTTCAAAAGCTTGTGAGTCAGCTAAAGATTTTGGGTGAAACATTTTCACAAGAAGATGTGAACCAAAAGTTGTTAAGAAGTTTGTCACCAGAATGGAACACATATACTGTTGTGTAGAGGAATAAGCCTGAATTAGAGACAATGAGCATGGATGATCTTTACAAAAATCTTAAAGTGTATGAACTAGAAGTCAAAGGGACATCAAGCTCAAGTACAAGCACGCAAAATATAGCTTTTGTGTCCTCTAACAACTCTGGCAGCACTAATGAAGCAGTTAGTACTGCTCATGGAGTTTCTGTTGCAAGCACTCAAGCTAATGCTGTTAATTCAACAAATTTTGATAACTTGAGTGATGCTGTGATTTATGCATTCTTTGCTAGTTAACCAAGTAGTCCTCAACTTACAAATGAGGACTTACAACAACTCCATCCAGATGACTTGGAAGAGAAACTGTTGAAACCCTTAAATATCAATATGATCAACTGCATAAAGATTTTAAGAAATTCGAGTTAATGGTTTTAGCATATAAGACAGAGTTACAGTCTGTAGAAGAAAGACTTAAATTTTATAAGAAAAATGAGTCTATTTATGAAGAAAAAATTAAGGTCTTAAAATTTGAAATTGAATGTAAAGATATAGCTATCAAAGAGCTCAGGAAGAAGCTAGAAATAGCTCAAAAAGAAAAAGATGGAATTCAATTTAATGTAGATAAATTTGAAAATGCATCTAAAAGCTTAAACAAACTCATAGAAAGTCAGATTGTTGACAACTACAAGAAAGGATTAGGCTATAATGCAGTTCCACCTCCCTACATAGGAAACTTCATGCCTCCAACACCTGACTTGTCATTTACTGGTTTAGAAGAGTTTACAAGTGAGCCTATAGTTATTAAGCTAAGGCTAGTGAAACAAAGTCTAAAACAGTAAGGAAGAATAATGGTGCTCCAATTATTGAGGATTGGGTGTCTCATAGTGAGGAAGAGTTTCTTTTTTTTTTTTTTTTTTTTTTTTTTTTTTTTTTTTTTTTTTTTTTTTTTTTTTTTTTTTTTTTTTTGTTTTTTTTTTTTTTTTTTTTTTTTTTTTTTTTTTTTTTTTTTTTTTTTTTTTTTTTTTTTTTTTTTTTTTTTTTTTTTTTTTTTTTTTTTTTTTTTTTTTTTTTTTTTTTTTTTTTTTTTTTTTTTTTATTTTTTTTTTTTTTTTTTTTTTTTTTTTTTTTTTTTTTTTTTTTTTTTTTTTTTTTTTTTTTTTTTTTTTTCCGCTGGGTTGCTAATAGATTGACGTCTTCTCCAACAACCCTACTTCGATATTGAGGATACTTTTTTCCTCCAACTTTCCAAACTACTATCCCCAGCTTCCCCCGGACTATGTCCCAGATTCACAGGGAAAAACTTAATTCTACCTCTTCAAATAACCTCATTTGGTGTTGTTCCAAAAGTTCCACCAAATATTTCAATTTTTTTCATTATTCGACCCCTTCATGAAGGTCAGGCATGCTTATTGATGCTATAAGAATCACCTATTTCCACCACCAACTATTGTGCTCCATCTACATGCTATCTCCAATGTTTAATCCTTAAGAATTTCTTTCTTACCGAGGAATTATTGTACTAAGAAACAAGGCTATAACATCAATTCTCCTTACTTCTGCCAATACCTCAAGAATTTAAGATGGGAGAAAGCTCTCGTATGACATGTCTGATGTCACGAGGAGCAGAATTGTGGAAATTTTGAATCCCTGGACTGACAAAATAGAAGGCTCTTGGAAAAGGTCAGGTGATTATCAACAAGATTTCGACAATTAGTAGCTGAACTCCAAAGGCCTCATCGAAATGTAAACTTTAAAGTAAGCAAAATGGGAAAGAACAGCAAGATTGTTCTGGACTCCCTTCAGGTTGCTAATCTAGGAATAAATCATCGAAGAAAATCTAAGTCCGTCACCAAGCAGACAAGGAAAGTCTTCTGAATGCAATCTATGAACTCAAGAATAGCCAGAATGGACCATCGAACTAATAGTTTAGATTATTAGTTTAGCTTTTAACCTAGACACGGGATGTGTGGTATAAATAACAATAATGTCCAAATGTTGACTAAGTAAAGTACAAAGGCAAAGTTGTTTATGATATAATATATTGGCAAATCAAGTTATTTCCTTGTTGTTTAATAATACCGATATAACAATCCTTAAACAATTCTCTTATTATCAATTATCTCGTCTCCATCGTTATGAATCATACCATGATTTCTAAATAAATCATAGATACTTATTTGATACGAATTATCTATGATTTTGATATCATTATTGTGACAATGTTTATTTTTGAACTTTAATCATTTTAAGACTTGTGATATCATTCTTATTACGTGTTATCTTGTGTTGATAGAATGCCTCCCAAAAGGATGTCAACATCTGAAGAAACCAGCCATGAATCAGGCTGCCATCAAGAAACTAGTTGCTGATAGTGTTTCTGCAGCTCTGGAAGCACAAGCCGCTAACATGGCAAATACTGATAATACCACCAGACCAAGAGAAGCTCCTGTAGCAAGACAGTGTAGCTACAAAGAGTTCATGAGCTGCCAACCTATCAACTTCAAAGGTACGGAAGGCGCTATTGGTCTCATCCGCTGGTTTGAAAGAACTGAATCAGTGTTTTCCCGTAGCAACTGTACCGAAGACTGCAAGGTGAAGTTTGCTACTGGTACTTTAACTGAAGAAGCTCTATCTTGGTGGAATTCTTTTGCCCAACCTATTAGGATAGAAGAAGCTTACAAGATTACCTGGGTTGAATTCAAGAAGCTTTTGATAAAGAAGTATTGTCCCCGAACTGAAGTCCAGAAGATGGAAGACGAATTTTACCATCTGATTGTGAAGGGGAATGATCTCAAGACATATGTGGAGAAAGATTCCAGGAATTGGCAACCTTAAGTCATAACTATGGAGCCAGATTTGAGAAAATGATGGAAGATTTCATAGGGGGATTGCCTAGAAGTATGATGGAAATGTTACCGCCTTTAAACCTCACACTCTACAGGAAGCATTAACATAGCACCAGAGGCTAATGGATTCAGGTAAAAAGCACACTCTGGTGCAAGTATCAAGTGATCACAAACGAAAGTTTGACGACAGAAGAACTTTCAACAACAACAACTACCGCAACGATAATAACAACAACTACCGTAACACCAACACCAACAACCGCTACAATAATCACCAACCATAACAGAATAGAAGACAGGAAACCTTCAGGGCTTATGCTGCCACACTAACTGAAAATAGTAGGTATACTGGAAGCCTTCCCTTGTGTAAGAAATGCACTCTGCATCACATAGGACCATGCACTGTTAAGTGTAATACTTGTAACAAGGTGGGGCATACTGACCAAGAACTGTAGAAAACAAATGACCAGCCATGGAAAAGTAATCTGACTACCAGTCGGACATTATTTGTCATGCCTGGTGGAGAGAAAGGGCATTATGCAATTCAGTGCCGAAAGACAACAAACAACAAATGTTCCAGGGAGAGCATACATGCTAAGGGATTAGAATGCTCACCGAGACCACAACGTAGTTAGTGTTCGTTCATTCTAAACCTACATCTAGACGAGTATTATTTTAATTCTAGAGCCGTAAAGCTTAGTATCTATTATCATCTTGCCTGTATGCTAAATAATTCCACCCATTACATTAGATACCTATTACGATATCGAAATGGTGATGGAAACTTAGTAAGCACAAAACAACGTTATTCAGGTGCACTCTGACCTTGCTAAACAACCTTTTAAAATTGATCTTATGTAGATTAAATCGGTAGTTTTGAACATGGCATTGGTATGGATTGGTTATCAAAGTATCATGCTATAATTATTTGTGACGAGAAAGTCGTCACATTCCCATCGGACGGTGAAAATTAATCAGTACAAGGTGACTGAAGTTAAAACACGTACTTTATCTCATTTCCTTGTATAAAAACCGAATGGTATATATCCAGGGGATGTCAAGTTTTCATAGCCTAAATAATGGAAAAGAAGTCGGACAAGAAACAACTAGAAGACATACTGGTAGTCAGAGAATTCCTAGAAGTTTTTTCTAAAAATCTACCTGGCCTTCCTCCCGTTCGCCAAGTAGAATTCCAAATCGATTTAATCCCAGGAGCGACACCTGTAGCCAGAGCACCCTATAGATTAGCTCCTTCAGAAATGAAGGAACTATCTGACCAACTTCAAGAGTTAGCAAATCAAGGTTTTATCCGACCAAGTACTTTACCTTGGGGAGCTCCTGTCTTATTTATAAAAAAAAGACGGATCTTTTAGAATGTGTATTGATTACCGAGAGTTGAATAAACTTACCGTAAAGAATCGTTACCCATTACCCAGGATTGATGACTTATTTGACCAACTTCAAGGTTCGAGTGTCTACTCGAAGATTGACTTAAGATCAGGCTATCATCAACTGAGAGTCAGGGATGAAGATATTCCCAAGACTACTTTCAGAACAAGATACAAACACTATGAATTTCAAGTAATGCCATTTGGTTTAAAACTTACGCGGCTTGTTGTATTCATGATCTCATAAATCGTGTGTGTAAAACCATAATTGGATAATTTGTGATAGTGTTCAATCGATGATTCTATATACTCTCGTAACAAAGAAGAGCACACAACATCATCTGAGAATTCCTAGTATTATTCAAGAAAGAGAGTGTATGCCAGTTATCCCAAATGTGATTCTGGATCCATATCGTGCAATTTCTTGGATGACCTTATTTGATTGTCAAGGACTTCATGTTGACCCCGCCAAGATTAAAGCAGTTAAGAATTGGACATCTCCTACTACACCCACAGAAATACGTCAATTCTTAGGACTTGCAAGGCTATCTTCGGATATTTATCCAAAGATTTATCAAAGATTGCAAAGTCTTTGGCATCTGAATTACCCAGAAAAAACAAGAAGTATATCTTGGACAAGATCTAGAATTGCTTTCCATTACTAAAACTTAAGCTTTGTGATGCTCCAATCTTAGCTTTACCAGAAAAAAAAAAAAAAAAAAAAAAAAAAAAAAAAAAAAAAAAAAAAAAAAAAAAAAAAAAAAAAAAAGGACGACGATTTTGTTGTTTATTGTGTGCATACCATCAAGGTCTGGAGCGGTGTTATCAAAAAGAGAAGGTTATTGCCTATGCCTCCCGGAAACTTAAGCCTCATGAAGAAAACGATAACCACTCATGATCTACAACTTAGGAGCAGTAGTGTTCGCTTTAAAATTGGAGAACTATTTGTATGGTACCAAATGTACTGTGTTCACTGATCGTAAAAGTCTTCAGCACATCCTTGATCAGAAATAGTTGAACATGAGACAATGCCATTGGTTAGAATTGCTTGCAGATTATGATTGTGAGATTCGTTACCATCCTGGAAAGGCAAATGTTGTAGCAGATGCCTTAAGCCGAAAGGAATGAATTAAAACCATCGTGTACAGATCATTAGTCATGACCATTCATCCAAAATTACCATTACAAATTCTCGAAGCCCAAAATGAAGCACTCAAAGAAGAAAACATCAAGGCTGAGAACCTACGATGAATGGATAAAGCATTTGAAGTACGTCCTGATGGAACTCGTTGTATTAAAAATCAAAGTTGGTTACCACTCTTTGGTAATCTGGGAGACTTGATCATGCATGAGTCTCATAAATCAAAGTATTACATTCACCCGAGTGCTGACCAATATTTATAGAGGGATCTAAAGAAGAAACTCTATTGGTGGCATAACATGGAGTCCAATAATCGCTGTATGTTGGAAATTTTTTGACATGTTCTCGAGTTTTAAGGGTCAGAATGTCATAAGCCCTTCCTGGACTTATAGTACAACTTGACGATTCCTATGTGGAAGTGCGAAAGAATAATGATGGATTTTGTCACAAAACTTCCCAAAACCTCAAGCAGACATGACACAATCTGGGTCATTGTCGATCGTCTTACCAAATCCGCACATTTCCTCCCTACCCGAGAGACAGATAGTATGGAAACCCTTACAAGCTTGTACATCAAAGAAATAGTCTCCAATCAAAGAGTGCAATATTATCATCTCGGATCGCGAAGTCGTTTTACATACAGATTTTGGCAATCATTACATAGTGCTTTGGGTACTCAATTAGGACCATGAGTACGGATATCCATCCCAAAAACCGATGGACAATGTGAAAGGACCATTCAAACACTCGAAGACATGCTTTCAAGTTTCGTATGTGTTATAGATTTGGGAAAAGGATGGGAAAGACACTTACCATTGGTTAGAATTCTTCTACATAACAGTTACCATGCAAGTATCAAGGCAGCACCATTTCGAGCACTTTATGGTCGAAAATAAATGTGTTTTTTGCAGTAAATCAATGTTGCTGGGCCAAAGTTGGGAGGATGTTCAAAATAAAAACTTTTACAGGACCAGAAATAATCCATGAAACCACTAAGAAAATAGTGCAAATTTAACAACGCTTGCAAGCTGCAAGACATCGGCAAAGAAGTTACGCCAATGTAAGATGAAAGCCTTTAGAATTTCAAGTTGGAGATCGTGTTATGTTAAAAGTATCACCTCGTAAAGGAATCATCCGATTTAGAAAACAAGGAAAGCTTAATCCCCGATACATTAGACCATTTAAGATTCTTAAAAGAGTTGGCCCAGTGGCATACAAACTTGAGCTTCCTGAAGAGCTCAGTAATGTCCACAATACCTTCCACGTTTCTAATCTAAAGAAATGCTTATCTGATGAATCCCTTGTCATTCCAATGAAAGAGCTTCGGCTTGATGACAAACTCAACTTTGTATAACAACCAAGTGGAATTATTTTTTTAGTATAGAGAGTACAAGCAACTAAAACTAAGTCGTATCCTATAATAAAAGTTAAGGTGGAACTCTAAATGAGGACCATAAAATTTACTTGGAACGCGAAGATCACAATTCGTGCAAGTATCCACATCTATTTCAAAACACCTCTCCGGCATCAAACTAATCTAGGGACAAGATTTTCTTTTAAGTGGGAGGATATAATCAACTATTATTTTTTCATCAAATGTAATAATCCATATATTAAATTAGATGCAACCTGTAATATCCATCTATTATATTAGATTCACTTTAGTATACCATCTTTTACAGGGAAAATTTTTGCTTTATCTCATTATGCAACGTAACTTGCATCTCTAAAGTAAACGAGCTCACGCAACCTCTATCAATGCCATCTATATCTATGTTTATATCATATAAACATCCTAATATGTCAAGTCTATATCTTAATATCATTTTTTTACCAAGTACATTATCCATTCAGCGTACTTTTTAAAATGTTATATCAAAACAAGCATTATCCGTTAACGTTTATATCAAAACCCTAAATATATGTAATGTATACATATAAAATGAATGTAAAAGCCTTTAAAGCATGTGTACAAGTATTAATACACAAAATTTGAATATCTTTTCCCTCCTAAATCAAGTTACAACTTTCTAAAGCATAATCTACAAGCTAATCTATGCTAAAAACCTAATTAGGTCATTTAAGCTTCCCTAAACATGTTTAAACTTTACCACCACTTTAGCACAAGGTACAAAGAAACTTAATGCATGACTTATAAACCAAAACCTAATCCTAAATCATTCTAAAACCTAATCTAAACCCTATACCCTAAAATGAACCCTAAACCTAATTTAACTTTTAACAAAAAAACTTAACCCTAAAACTTAAAACTAAGCCTAAACCTTAATCCTACCCGAAACCTTATTCCTAAACCACTTATCTAACCCTTAATCATCCTAAAACCTAAACCTAACTCAATCTAAAAGTCCAAAACCCTAAACCGAACCCTAAACCAACCCGATACCCATTTTCCCTCCATTTCTACCCATTTAAAACCCAACCAAGTATCCTAGCACCTCTATGTTAGCCCTAAAATATGGTGACTTATCCGGAATTACATTTATCATTTAATTGTTAACATTAGATTCACCTTATAACACATGATCCGGAGGCATGGTAAAGTGAAAGAGAAATTGAGCCATGTTTATTAGAGAGAAAGGATATGAGATGGGAAGTTGTGTGTGTGTTAGTTGAAAGAAAAAAAAAGGAGAAAAAAACACACACACATTTTTACAAAAGGGTGTGCTTATCCCCTCCAGGAAAGTATGGAGGGGGTATTTTATTGTCACGACATCGACTAGCTAAAACTAACCCGACCCGACTATAAACGATAAATGTAATTTCCGGATTAGTCCTTATAGTTTAGTGCTAAACAATCTTCACCCAATTATGTAGAATACGGAATTACACGATCATTTATAGTAGGGTCGGGGTTAGTTTCGCTAGTCGATGGTTGGGGACTATAAATACCCACTCCATACTTCCATGGAGGGGTAGAATGCTCACTTATTGTATAAAGTGTTTGTGTGTGTGTTTTCTCTCCTTTTTTTTCTATTCAACTAAAAACACACACAACTTCCCATCTTTTATCCTTTTCTCTCTAATAAACATGGCTCAATTTATCTTTCACTTTTACCATGCCTCCGGGATCAGTGTTTATAAGGTGAATCTAATGTTACAACAATTAAATGATAAATGTAATTCGGATAAGTCACCATATTTTAAGGGCTTAATAGAGGATGCTAGGATACTTGGTTGGGTTTTAAATGGGTAGAAATGGAGGGAAAATGGGTATCGGGTTGGTTTAGGGTTCGGTTTTAGGGTTTTAGACTTTTAGATTGAGTTAGGGTTAGGGTTTAGGATAGATTAAGGTTTAGGATTAGTGTTAGGATTAAGGTTTAGGGTTTAGGATTAAGGTTTAGGGCTTAGTTTTAAGTTTTAGGGTTTAGTTTTTTGTTAAAAGTGAAAATTAGGGTTTTTAGGGTTGCATTTTTAGGGTTTAGGAGTTTTAGATTGGTTTTTGAATGATTTTGGGATTAGGTTTTGGTTTAGCAGTCATGCATTTAAGCTCTTGTACCTTTCTGTGTTCAAGTGGTGGTAAAGTTTAAAACATGGTTTAGGAGCTTAAAATGACATAATCTAGGTTTTTAGGGCATGATTAGCTTGTAGATTGTGCTTTAGAAGTTTTGTACTTGATTTTTTTAGAGGGAAAAGATATTTAAATGTTGTGGATAGAATACTTGGTACACATGCTTTAACGGCCTTTTACTTTCATTTTTATATGTATACCCATTACTTTATTTAGGGTTTTGATATAAACGTTTAAACGGATAATGATTGTTTTGATATAACATTTTAAAAAATACGTCAATGGATAATGTACTTGGTAAAATGTATTAAGATATGACTGACATATTGGATTGTTTATTGATATAAAAACATTAGATATAGATGCATTGATAGAGGTTGCGTAATCTCGTTTTACTTTAGAGTGCAGTTACGTTGCATAATGAGATAAAGAAAAAAATTTCCCTGTTAAAAGAGGTATATAATGGAATCTTAATTTAATAGTTGGATATTACAGTGCATTTATTTAATAGATGGATAATTACTTGAGATAAAATTATAGGTTGTTTATAGTCTCCCTCCTTAAATGAAATCTTGTCCCGAGGTTAGTTGGAAGCCGGAGTGGTGTTTGAAAATAGATGTGAGATACGTGGACGGAATTTGGATCTTCGCAGTTCCCATGTAAATTATGGTCACTATTTTCAGACGTTCACACCTTACTTTTAATTATAGGAATACTACTTGTTTCAGTTGGCTTGACTTCTCGCATCATAATCTCCTATGGATTTTTTACAAAAGTTGAGTTTCGTGATCAAGTCGAGCTCTTTCATTGGAATGACATGGGATTCATCAGATAAGAATTTCTTTAGATTAGAAATCGTGGGAAGGTATTGTGGTAAATTAATGAGCTCTTCTGGAAGCTAAAGTTTGTATGCCTCTCGGGCCAACTTTTTAAGAATTTAACATGGTCTAATGTATCAGGGTTTAAGCTTTCCTTGTTTTCTAATCGGGATGATTCCTTTAAGAGGTGTTACTTTTAACATAAAACGATCTCCAACTTGAAATTCTAAAGTCTTTCATCTTACATTGGCGTAACTTCTTTGCCGATGTCTTGCAGCTTGCAAGCGTTGTTAAATTTGCACTATTTTCTTAGTGGTTTCATGGATTATTTCTGGTCCTGTAAGTTGAACATCTCCAACTTATGGACCAGGCAATCAGGGTGATATGCATTTACGACACAATAAAGTGCCTCGAATGGTGCTGCCTTGATACTGGCTGGTAACCTGTTATGTGTAGAAGGAATTCTACAATTGTAAGTGTCTTTCCCATCCTTTTCCAAAATCTATAACACAGGCTTGAAGCATGTCTTCGAGTGTTTGAATGGTCCTTTCACTTTGTCCATCGGTTTTGGGATGATATGCCGTACTCATGTCTAATTGAGTACCCAAAGCACTTTGTAATGATTGCCAAAATCTGGATGTAAAACGACTGTCGCGATCCGAGATGATAGATATTGGCACTCTATGTTGGGAGACTATTTCTTTGATGTACAAGCTTGTAAGGGTTTCCATAATATCTGTCTCTCGGGTAGGGAGGAAATGTGCGGATTTGGTAAGACGATCGACAATGACCCAGATTGTGTCATGTCTGCTTGAGGTTTTGGGAAGTTTTGTGACAAAATCCATCATTATTCTTTCGCACTTCCACATAGGAATCTCTAGTTGTACTAGTAAGTCAGATGGCTTATGACATTCTGCCTTAACTCGAGAACATGTCAAACAATTTCCAACATATTCAGCGATGATTGCCTTCATGTTAGGCCACCAATAGAGTTTCTTTAGATCCTGATATATTTTGTCAGAACCCCGGTGTGAATGTACATACTTTGATTTATGAGGACTCATGCTTGATCCAAGTCTCCAGATTACAAAAGAGTGGTAAACCAACTTGTTTTTAATAAACGAGTTCAATCAGGACGTACTTCAAATGCTTTATCCATTCATCGTAGGTTCTCAGCCTTGATGTTTTCTTCTTTGAGTGCTTCATTTTGGGCTTCGAGAATTTGCGATGGTAACTTTGGATGAATGGTCATGACTAATGATCTGACTCGGAGTGGTTTGATTCATTCCTTTCGGCTTAAGGCATCTGCTACAACATTTGCCTTTCCAGGGTGATAACGAATCTCACAATCATAATCTGCAAGCAATTCTAACCAATGGCATTGTCTCATGTTCAACTATTTCTGATCAAGGATGTGCTGAAGACTTTTACGATCAGTGAACACAGTAATTTGCGTACCATACAAATAGTGTCTCCAAATTTTTTTAGAGGCGGAACACTTACTGCTCTATTTGAGATCATGAGTGGTATAGTTTTCTTCATGAGGCTTAAGTTGTCGGGAGGCATATGCAATAACCTTCTCTTTTTGCATTAACACCGCTCCCAGACCTTGATGGGATGCATCACAATAAACAACAAAATCGTCGTTTCCTTCTGGTAATGCTAAGATTGGAGCTTCACAAAGCTTTTGTTTTAGTAATTGGAAAGCCGACTCTTGATCTTCGCCCCAGATATACTTCTTGTTTTTTGGGTTAATTCAGTCAAAGACTTTGCAATCTTTGAGAAATCTTTGATAAATATCGATATAGCCTGCACTGTCTAAGAATGACGTATTTCTGTGGTTTGTTGTAGGAGATGACCAATTTCTGAAATTGCTTTATCTTGGATGGGGTCAACATGAAGTCACTTGACTATCAATTAATAGTTTCCAAGAAATTGCCACGTTATGGATCAGAAATCAACCATTGGAGATTCTTGGCATACAACTTCTCTTTCTTGAATAATTCTAGGATTATTCTCAGATTATTTGTGTGCTCTTCTTTGTTACGAGAGTAGATGAGAATATCATCGATGAACACTATCACAAATTTATCCAAGTATGGTTTACACACACGATTTATGAGATCCATGAATACAACAAGCGCGTAAGTTAAACCAAATGGCATTACTTGAAATTCATAGTGTTTGTATCTTGTTCTGAAAGCAGTCTTAGGAATATCTTCATCCCTTACTCTCAGTTGATGATAGCGTGATCTTAAGTCACTCTTCGAGTAGCACTCGAACCTTGAGTTGGTCAAAAAAAATCATCAATCCTGGGTAATGTGGGGTACGATTCTTTACAGTAAGTTTATTCATTCTCGGTAATCAATACTCATTCTAAAAAGATCCGTCTTTTTTTAAATTAAGACAGGAGTCCCCAAGGTAAAGTACTTGGTCGGATAAACCTTGATTTGCTAAACTCTTGAAGTTGGTCAGATAGTTCCTTCATTTCTGAAGGAGCTAATCTATAGGGTGCTCTGGCTACAGGTGTCGCTCCTGGGATTAAATCGATTTGGAATTCTACTTGGCGAACGGGAGGAAGGCCAGGTAGATTTTTAGAAAAAACTTCTAGAAATTCTTGACTACCAGTATGTCTTCTAGTTGTTTCTTGTCCGACTTCTTTTATTATTAGGCTATTGAAACTTGACCATCCCCATGGATATATACCATTCTGGTATTTTATACAGGATATGAGATTAAGTGGGTTTTACTGTCAGTCACCCATTGAATGATTAATGTTTACCGTCGATGGGAATGTGTAGACGACTTTCTAGTCACAGATGATCTTAGACATTGATACTTGGATAACAATCCATACAATGACGATGTCAAAACTACCGAGTTTAATCGACATAAGATCAATTTTAAAAGGTTGGTTTAGCAAGGTCAGAGTTGCACCCTGAATAACGGTGTTTGTGCTTACTAAGTTTCCATCAGCCATTTCGATATCGTAATAGGTATCTATTGTAATGGGTGGAATATTTAGCATAAAGGGCAAAGTGATATAGATACGAGCTTTTTCGGCTCTAGAATTAGATAATACTCTTGCTAGAGTTGGTTTGAAGGAACGTACACGTAACTAACGTTAGGGTCTCGGTGAGCATTATTATACCTTAGCATGTAGGACTCTCCCCTGGACACATTGTTGTTGGGGTCTTTTCGGCACTGATTTGGACTAATGCCCTTTATCTCCACAGGCATGACCAATAACGGTCACTGGTACGCAGATTACTTAGTGGCTAGGTCATTTGTTTATACAGTTCTTGGTACAGTTGGCCCACTTGTTTCTAAGGATTACACTTAAAAGTGCCATGGTCACTATGTGATGACAGAGTGCATTTTCTTACCAAGGGAAGGCTTCCAGTATAATCTATTATTTTCAGTATGGGGGTGGCAGCATAAGCCCTGAAGGTTTCCTGTCTTCTGTTCTGTTATGGTTGGTGATTATTGTAGCGGTTGTTGGTGTTGGTGTTACGGTAGTTGTTGTTATTATCGTTGCGGTAGTTGTTGTTGTTGAAAGTTCTTCTGTCGTCAAACTTTCGTTTGTGATCACTTGATACTTGCTAAGAGTGTGTTTGTTACTGATAACATTAGAATAGGGGCCATTAGGTTTTGCTTCCTGTAGAGTTTGAGGTTTAACGGACCAGGGGGGGTAACATTTCCTTCAATATTCGTGGCAATCCCCCGATGAAAAACTTCCATCATTTTCTCAGAATTCTTGCACCATAGTAGGACATAAGGTCTGCCAATTCCTGGAAGTCTTCTTCACATTTGTCTTGGAGATCATTTCCCCTTCACAATCAGATGGTAAAAACTTGTTTCATTCTTCTGGACTTCTGTTCGGGGACAATATTTCTGTAATCAAAAGCTTCTTGAAATCAACCCAGGTAATCTTGTAGCTTCTTCTATCTTAATAGGTTGGCAAAAAGAAATTCCACCAAGATAGAGCTTCTTCAGTTAAGGCTACCAGTAGCAATCTTACACTATTTGCAGTATTCGATACAGTGCTACAGGAAACACTTATTCTGTTCTTTCGAACCAGTCGGATGAGACCAATAGCGCCTTCCGTACCTTTGAGTTGATAGGTTGGCATACTCATGAATTTTTTAGCTACAATGTCATTGTACAGGGATTCTCTCTGGTCTCTGTACGTAATTATCAGTATTTGCCCATTTTTGCGGCTCGTGGCTTCCGACTTGCAGAGCAAAAAAACACTTATCAGCAACTAGTTTCTTGTGACTGGCAGGCCCTGAGACATGGCTGGTTCTAGATGTTGACAATCCTTTTGGGAGGAATTCTATCAACACAAGATAACAAGTAATAAGATTGATATCACAAGTCTTTAAAAATGTTAAAGTTCAAAAAATATAAACATGTCACAAATAATTTATTCAAAATCATAGATAATTCGTTTTCAAATAAGTATCTTATGATGTATTTAGAAATCATGTATTTATTCATTAGCGATGGGACGGAGATAAATGATATAAGAGAAGTTGTTTTAGGATGGATATATCGTAGTATTATGAAAAAAACAGGGGTATAACGGTGATTGGCCATTATATTATATTCATATACAACTTGCCTTTGTACTTTACATAGTCAAAATATTGACAAGTATTGTTTTTCTATACCAACACATTCCCGTGGCGAGGTTAAACGCTATAACAGTATATAATCTAGTAGTTCGAATGTCCATTTGGCCTATTCTTGAGTTCATTAGATTGCATTCAGGAAGACTTTACTTGTCTGCTTGGCTTGACGACTTAGATGTCTTCGATGGATTTTATTATAGTTTAGCAATCTGAAGCGTGCCAGAACAATTTCTTGCTAGATATGTCCCATTTGCTTTCTTTAAGTTTAGCAATTCGAGCATGAGGCTTTAGGAGTTCAGCTTCTTGATTGTCGAATTCTTGTTGTATAATCACCTGACATTTTTCCAAGACTTCTATTTTGTCATCAAGGTGTATTCAAAAATTTCCTCAATTTGCTCTCGTGACATTCCAGACTTGTTCTTTACGAGAGCTTTCTCCATCTTAATGTCTTAGGTTTAGGGCAGAAGTAGAGGAGAAATTGATTGGTTATTAGCCTTGTTCTTAGGTACAATAATTCCTCTGGAAGAAAGGGGAATTCTTTAAGGATTTAACATTGGGAGATAGCATTGTAAGATGTAGGCACTTTAGTTGGTGGTGGAATAGGTGATTCTTTAGCATAATATGCATGCCTGACCTTCATGAAGGGTTCATAATGAAAAAGTGAAAGAGTTGGTGAAACTTTTGGAACTACACCAAATGAGTTATTTGAAGAGGTAGAATAAGTTTTTCCTGGTGAAGCTGGGACATAGTCCGGGGAAGCTGGGATATAGTTTGGAAAGTTGGAGGAAAAAGTATCCTCAATATCGGAAGTAGGGTTGTTGGGAGAAGACGTCAATCTATTAACAACCCAGCGGTAAATAACATAAGTTATCTATATAATAGTATAGTAGTTATGTATCTTTATGACTTTAACCCTACTTTATATCTACAACTTCGTAATTAAAAGTTCTATCCAAGTAAAATATTTTCCAGAAAGTTACTGTTATGAATAGTAACTTGTTTTTATAAAAACACCTTTTATCGTAATCTTGTAAATTCTATAACTCCTTCGTTAGAACTCGGATTTTCGAGTTCTTTATATATTTAGAATCGTCATGAAATGTACTATTTTAATAAAATATAAAATAAATATTATTTTTGTCGAATTAAAACAATAGGTTTTAGAATTCTTATTTAAAAGTTTATAACTTTTTTATAAGTTTTTAACTTAACCAATTTGCTAATTTAATTAAATACACATCTTGTATATAGATTAAGTCCTTGAATTTGTGTCCATCATATATAGTCCATAGTGTCCAAGAAAAATATCCAACATGTTCATTTATTTATATAAACTATATAAATAAATAAATAACAATTATTTTCTAAATAATTATATAAATTATCCATTGCTTGTAAATCCTTAAATAAAACATATCCTTATGTTTTTAACATCATTTTTACCATGAACAAAATAAAATTCGAATTTATATAAACTTGATATGTTTTATAAACATGTATAAAATATAACTAGGTGGTGATTAACCATATTGTGAAAACCAAAGATCGTTATAACTCAGGTTGTTTAGACCTTTATCTAGGATAATATCAATGTTCATAAGTTATAAAAACAAACCAAAATAAGAACAAAGATATTGAACAAGGTTTATCATTCATACGTTTCCATCAAGCCCCAATTCTAGATGATCAATTCTAGAACGGTTACAATCTAACAGGGATCAAAGATCCTTAGGGCTACACACTTCTTCACTAGACGTCTACATCTCTACGTGTTTACACACACACACGTTTTTTTGTTCATGCCCTTTCTAAATGCCTATACCTCCTTTTATAGCATAAGGAGTCCAAGGCTTACAAGGAAACTAATTAATATATTAATGAGAGAATCAATTAATTATCTTCTCATTAATATTCATTCTTATTTAATTTTGACCAAATCTTTTAATCTTTATCTTTATTCTTCTTGAGCATATCTTTTAGTATCTTATGATATCTTTCATCTTTTGTAGAATATACTCTACCAGCTTAAAAAATCTCTTATTGTCAATTTAGGTCCTTTTTCCTTTAAGTCCTTCTTGTTTCATTCTTATATTTATTTTGTCTCATCAAATCTAGAATACCAACAATCTTCCCCTATTTGATGATGACAAAACAAACAAAGTCACATACGAACTTCATCATAAAGCCAAAGCTTCCCCTGAAGTTGAGTTGTAATCATCTCCCTGAATGAAACAAAATCTTCAATGCTTCCCCTTGACTTAAGATAAGAATTAGAATCCTTGAACATGTCACCACACATAATAAGCTGCAAATTAATAAACCTGATCAATAATCTTCTTCCCCTTTTTGTAATCATCCAATAGGAGTCTTCTGTAGATATGCAACTTGTAAACACTTCCCCTCAAGTGGTGCATATAGATGGTTAAACATTTAATCAATAAGCTTCCCCTAAAACCCATATGTTTACCATCTCTTGAATCTCGAACTCTGTAGGCTCTATGTAATGATTACTGATGAAGAAAACTAAGTATAACAAACTTGATGCTGAAGTAGAACAACTCAAACTTGTGTCTTATGTCTTGTACTACAAATATGATAAATAACTCATACTTCATCTCCGTGAGTAGACCTTGATCTCTTGATAAAATCCTCATCTTTTATGAGACACTGAGTACAACAACGTAACTCCTTTAAGTGATAGTAAATACCTGTGAGTACTATAACATATCTCCTTACATCAGGTATAACTAGATTAATAAAGTCTTTATCAAAAACCATGAAAGCACAAACGAGTTATCTTCAAACGTTGTTAGCCATTTGAGATATGATAAGAACACAAACCCAAATAATTCCACTTCACCTTCAAATAAGTGATAAATAATCATCTTCGTAACCAATTATTCAAATAATAACGAGCCATTAAACCTTTAAACCAAAATCAATCTGATTGCTTCCCCTTAAACGAAGCATCCTTTTTAATCCGAGATCCAAAAATAAATACCTTCACTCCTTTTTCTGTCTGAGATCTTTCTTTATAATCAACCGAAAATAAAAAAAATACATTACGCTTTATCTGATATCGATACACCGAGCAACATTAATTATTTATAGGATAACACAAGCAGTAGAAACCACTTCTCGGATTTCGTAAACAGTTGAAACATACTCGAGCAGTTTTAACATTTCATGCTTGAGTAGTACAAACTCATTGAGCACGAACAATAGTAACATGTGAAGTCAGTACTTAACTTTTTATTCAAGTAACAGTAGTAACTCCTTTTGGCCCAAACAATGTTTTACTTAATACTGTTGTATCATAAACTTTGAATAACAAAAACTTCCTTGTGAGAACAGTAGCATGCGCAAATATCTTGAGCCCACCAAACAGTATAATCATATATATTAAAACTGTTCTTAATATCTTAAACCTCCATATAGCATCGAACAGGAAACATAAATCTCATATAGGCCCAATAGCAACATTAACTAGCAGCATAAATGTTATACGTCCAAGCAGTTATAAACATATAGTCCACAAAAGCTTAAACATACACCTTCTGTTGAAAGCTGGCAGTATTGACCTACGTGACATCATAACAGGAAACAAAAATCTCACACGTTACTTCCTTAACTAAACCCTAAAAATCAAGGTTTCAAATCTCCCTTCATTATATTCGAATCACATCATTCATAAACATAGATTTCTTTGTCTTTAACTTGTATACATTATCACGTATATACCAAACATTCTTCATGAATACATCTATTATGTTCTGCTGCTGCTGCAGCCTGTGATGAAATCCTTAGAAGTGTTCGTTGCATTAAGAAGATCCAAACACATCAAGAAGCAACAGATCATATGTACACCAGCCTAATCACGCATGTAATTAGGGTTTTGTAATCATGCAAAACCCTAATATTAAACCACGATAACCAAACAAAATAATCGAGCAGCCATAGTCATCATTCCAGTCCAAATCAAAAGATATACAAACTCTAATCGAATAGGGTTTGATTAGTTAGAACACAGTGGATCAAAAGAAACCCAAATAAATATTTATAATCGTATTGCATACCTAAACAGGTAGAGAGGACGATTATAAACATTGATATATCAATTAAACTTCAAAACCCAAGAAAAACTTTTGCCACAAACGAATTCTTGAAAATTAGGGTTTATGGGTTTCTTCAAAAACCTTGTAGATCCTAGATCAAGAGCCACCAGGCTCTGATACCAATTGTGGAAACCAAAGATCGTAATAACTCAGGTTGTTTAGACCTTTATCTAGGATAATATCAATGTTCATAAGTTATAAAAACAAAGCAGAATAAGAACAAAGATATTGAACAAGGTTTACCATTCATACGTTTCCATCAAGCCCCAATTCTAGATGATCAACTCTAGAACGGTTACAATCTAACAGGGATCAAAGATCCTTGGGGCTACACACTTCTTCACTAGACGTCTACATCTCTACGTGTTTACACACACACACGTTTTTCTGTGCACGCCCTTTCTAAATGCCTAGACCTCCTTTTATAGCACAAGGAGTCCAAGGCTTACAAGGAAACTAATTAATATATTAATGAGAGAATCAATTAATTATATTCTCATTAATATTCATTCTTATCTTATTTTGACCAAATCTTTTAATCTTTATCTTTATTCTTCTTGAGCATATCTTTTAGTATCTTCTGATATCTTCCATCTTTTGTAGAATATACTCCACCAGCTTGAAGAATCTCTTATTGTCGATTTAGGTCCTTTTCCTTTAAGTCCTTCTTGTTTCATTCTTATATTTATTTTGTCTCATCAAATCTAGAATCCCAACAATCTTCCCCTATTTGATGATGACAAAACAAACAAAGTCGCGTACGAACTTCATCATAAAGCCAAAGCTTCCCCTGAAGTTGAGATGTAATCATCTCCCTGAATGAAACAAAATCTTCTTGACTTAAGATAAGAATTAGAATCCTTGAACATGTCACCACACATAAATAAGCTGCAAACCATATCTCTTGTAGTCTTCTTCCCCTTTTTGTAATCATCTAATATGGGTCTTCTGTAGATATGCAACTTGGATCATAACACACTACAAATCATATACCACAACTACTAATCACAAGAGTGTATGTTTGAACCATAGGTTGTATGAGCAAAAAAGAGAGTTTGTGAAATGTTTTTGCTTGAAGTGTTATGTGTGAGTTTACTTCCACTGTAGGGGGTCCTTTTTATAGTCAAGCATAGTAGTAAAAACCATTCTTGTAAACTATCAAATGGTTTTTAAACCCATTTAGGTTGTGTCCGATTTTGGTTAAGGGATAAGGCATGGATCTTGAAGTTTTATATTGTTTAGGGTGTGTAGGTGTAAGGAATAAGTATGTCCTATGTAAGGTATGCTTGCTTTGTGTAAGTATGATGTGATATAGTATTAAGCATGTCATTCTTGTCCTCTTTTCCCCTTGTTTATAGCCGAACCAGCCAACACCAAAAAGAGGGACAAAGTGATGATACTTTTGAGTTTTGATCCATTGGATAACACATATAGTTGTTTAATCTTGTTAGTGGAGCATCGGAATTAATTTACAAGTATATGTTGTGTAGTTTTCATTGTATAGCCGAATGTTTACACACACATAGGAGACATATCTTGCCTTGAAACCCCATGGTTAAAGCTTGAAGATGATCCTTTGGTTAATAGTTTTTGTGTTAGTGGGGAATTATTTGATTTAATTTCAAGTATATGCATGTGTTTGTGTTGTAACCGGATATGGGTGAGTGTGTGTGAGTATAATTTGTAAATTTTTGGGTATTGGGTATTATGGTGAGTATTTGTAGAAGTATAGATTGGTTTATGTGCTTACATGCATGCATGGATGTCCAAAACGCGAACCAGATGCGTTTTATGTAAAGTATCAAAATAAAACTTGAAAAGTTATAAATTATACTTCTAATAATGTTATAACACTTGTTGAACGAAAACTTTTATTTGTTTGATGCCCGCTTACGTTGAATGCTTATTTTTAGTTTACGCGATTTAACTTAACGATAAAAATTAAAAGTAAACGTGCAAAAGTCTAAAAATAAATAATGGAATCAATGAAGTCATATAATGACCTAAAATAATTGATTATTACAGTCTTCCCCCATTAAAGGAGCCTTGTACGCAAGGCTCAAGATGCGGCACTTATCGAGAGTGTGGTTTTCGTGAAGAGATGTAGATACTTTTTTCGAAATTGATCTTCACGTTCCCATGTGAACTCAGGACCTCTCCTAGAGTTCCATCGAACCTTGATATTTGGAATACGGCTTTGTTTCAACCGTTTGACCTCATGATCCATGATCTCCACTGGTTCTTCAACGAAGTGAAGCTTGTCATCAATATGTATTTCATCCAATGGAATTGCCAACAGCTCGTCGGATAAACACTTCTTTAAATTGGATACGTGAAACGTGCCATAAACTCTGCTTAATTGTTAAGGAAGTTCGGGTCTATAAGCAACGGTTTCCACTTTTGCTAACACCTTGAAAGGGCCAATGTACACTGGGTTCAATTTCCCCCGTTTGCCAAAACGGATAACCCCTTTCCAAGGTGATACCTTCAACATGACTCAGTTGCCAACTCGAAATTCTAAAGACTTACGCCTTACATCGGCGTAACTCTTCTGGCGATCACGAGCGGCTTGAATTCATTGTTTGATTTGAACAATCTTCTCGGTGGTTTCGTGAATAAGTTCTTGACCGGTGAGCTGAGCGTCTCTGACCTCGGCCCAACAAACAAGTGATCGACACTTCCTACCATAAAGTGCCTCAAATGGGGCAGCTTTAATGCTAGCATGATAACTGTTGTTATACGAAAATTTGATCTGCGGTAAGTGCCTTTCCCAACCATTCCCAAAGTCTATCACGCAAGCGCGTAACATATCTTCTAGTGTCTGAATGGTTCTTTCGGTTTGCCCATCGGTCTGTGGATGGTATGTCGTACTCATATCCAAACGAGTACCCAAAGACTTTTGAAATGCCCTCTAGAAATTTGACATAAATCTACCATCACGATCACAAATGATTGAGACTGGTATTCCATGTCTCGTGACTACTTCTTTCAAGTATACTCTTGCTAATTTGTCCATAGAATTATTTTCCCTCATTGGTAAAAAGTGTGCAGACTTAGTAAGACGGTCTACAATCACCCAAATGGTATCATAACCACTTGACGTCCTTGGGAGCTTGGTGACAAAATCCATGGTGATGTTGTCCCACTTCCATTGAGGAATCTCAGGTTGCACCAACAAACCAGATGGTTTTTGGTGTTCAGCTTTGACCTTTAAATACGTCAAACACTTGCTAACATAGGTGGCAATATCGGCTTTCATGTTTGGCCACCAGTATAATTTCTTCATGTCCTGGTACATTTTGTCGAAACCCGAATGAACGGAATATTTTGACTTGTAGGACTCGTGCATAATCAAGATCCTCATATCACGATAGCACGGTAACCAACTCCTGTTATTTAAACATAGAGTTCCGTCGACACGCGGTTCTAACTTTTCCTTTGAGAGGTCCTTCCTGATCATACCTCTTACATCTTCAACTTTAATGTTTTTCGGTTTCATTGCTTCTATCCAAGCTTCCCAAATTTTCCAGGGGAGATCCAAACCAATAGTCATAACTAAGGCTCGAACCCGTAATAGCTTAATCTGTTCTTTACGGCTTAAAGCATCGGCCACTACGTTTGCTTTCCCCGAGTGATAACGAATTTCATAATCGTAATCGCTAAGCAACTCCAACCAACGACGTTGCCTCATGTTTAACTCTTTTTGATCAAGAATGTGTTGTAAACTTTTGTGGTCAGTAAACACGGTACACTTTGTCTTGTACATATAGTGTCTCTAAATCTTTAGAGCAAACACTACTGCACCAAGTTCCCAATCATGAGTAGTACAAATCTTCTCGTGAATCTTCAATTATCGTGATGCATAAGCAATTACCTTCTCGTTTTGCATTAAAATAGCACCCAATGTTTTATGCGAAGCATCGCAATAAACAATAAAGTTCTCAGCTCCTTAAGGTAGAGCTAAGATAGGCGCGCTATACAACTTATCCTTCAATGTTTAAAAAGCTACTTCTTGCTTGTCACCCCATTCAAAGGAGACATTCTTTTGAGTAAGCTTGGTCATTGGCTTAGCAACCTTCAAAAATCCTTCAATGAATCTTCGATAATAACCGGCAAGATCTAAAAATTGACGAATCTTCGTTGGAGTCTTAAGAGATGCCCAATCTTTTATGGATTCGATCTTGGCGGGATCCACATGAATGCCTTGACTGTTAATCACGTGACCGAGGAACTATACTTTGGGGATCCAAAATTCACACTTGGAAAATTTGGCATACAACTCCTCCTTTTTAAGCAACTCTAAGATTAACTTAAGGTGCTCCTCATGCTCTTGCTTGCTCTTTAAGTAAATCAGAATATCGTCAATGAAGACTATCACAAATTTATCCAGATATGGCTTGCACACCCGATTCATAAGATCCATAAATACAGCCGGTGCGTTAGTCAAACCAAATGGCATAACTTGAAATTCATAATGGTCGTAACGAGTTCTGAAAGCGGTCTTCAGGATGTCTTCTTCACGAACTCGCAGTTGATGATAACCCGACCTCAGGTCGAGCTTCGAGTAGACACTCGACCCTTGAAGTTGATCGAATAAGTCATCAATTCTTGGAAGCGGATAACGGTTCTTTACCGTTAGCTTATTCAATTCTCGGTAATCGATGCACATCTGGAATGATGCATCCTTCTTCTTGACAAACAATACCGGAGCTCCCCAAGGTGAGGAACTGGGTCTTATAAAGCCTTTGTCAAAAAGTTCATGCAGTTGATCCGACAATTCTTTCATCTCGGACGAAGCTAACCGATAAGGTGCCCGTGCTACAGGTCCAGCACCAGGTACCAAATCAATTTGAAATTCCACTTGTCGGACTGGTGGAATGCCCGATAAGTCTTCAGGAAAAACTTCAGGAAAGTCTTGAATGATTGGTACGTCTTCAAGTCGCTTCTCCTCCGACTTGTCTTCGGCATTCTTTGTGGTAATATGTGCCAAAAAAGACCAGACATCCTTTTAGCAAATACTTTTGAGTTTTGGTGCACAAGATGATGTTTAACCGAGACTCGTGTCCGTTGTTGCTTCTGTCACCACAAAAAATTAAAATTTCATTCCCAAAGGGAACATGAACGAGTTTCTCATCACAGACGATTATGGCATGATATTTTGTTAACCAGTCCATACCAATTATGACATCAAACCTATCGAGATCTACAGGCATTTAATCGATGTTGAATGGATGATTTAGGAAATTTAGTGTGCAACCCCGTATAAGTGTATTAACTTCAATTATTTTACCATCAGCTAACTCGACGTCATAACCATGACCTAGTGTAGTTGGAACGATATTAATCAAATAACTAAATGCAGTAGATACGAAACTCCTATCGGTACCAATATCAAATAAAATCAAAGCATAACGGTTGTTTATGAGACACGTACCCGTAACAACATTAGAGTTCGGGTTTGTCCTTGTCGTGCTCACAACATAAGCCCTTGCCACAACGTTACCATTCCCAGCTTGATTTTCTTGATTCTTGTTTCTCAACTTTGGGCAGTCTTTCTTGTAATTCCCCTGAACCCCATATTCATAGCAAGTGACACCCCGCTAAGTGTTAGTGTTAGCAGCAGCACCCCTACAATCACAAGCCAGATGACCAACTTTCTTACATTTGTTACACCTTGGTGCACATCGTCCTTCGTGATGGTAGTTGTATTTGGGGCACAGAGGTTTAGATCCTCCATACGGTTTCTTCTCACTAGGCCCAGCGGTATAGGCCCGTACCACATTATGCCTTTTAAAAGGTTGTTGTTGGTTTTGATTGTTCCTTGAAGTGTCCTCAAATTTCCTTTTGTTTTCAGCTTGGCGTTCAGTCAAAGTACTGATCTTTTTATCCATCAGTTCAGTTGCAAACTCAATTGCACCCTACATCTTCTTTGGCTTAGACGCCATTACACTTCCTTGGATCATGTCGGGAAGATGATGAGGTGTTATTTTATACACTATTTTGGGGTCATTTAACCCCTTAAATCATGCAAATATGCTTAGATTATGTGCTTAATCGTTTGTTTTCAGGTTTTTAGTACATGGATGGCATTTTAAGGAAATACACGTGACTTGGACTCATTTGGAGAAGAAACAGACAAGACTACGACTCTACACCAAGAACCATGAAGAATTATTCAATCAGAGTTTGGAGACGGCGTCGCAACCATAAAGCGACGGCGTTATGACATTCATGGTGACGGCGTTAGAGATTCAGCGACGGCGTCAGGACGTGGCCGACTTAAAGTGGATCTAAAACCATCTACTACCTTAGATCTATGTTTTAATTAAAGTAAGGTTATTTATCATTAATCATTCAATATGTGTTGTGTGATTAATTTATCTTCTTGCTTTCATTATAACATGCGAGGCTAAACCCTCCTTTGTATTTGCTTATGATTTATCATTCAATTGGGTCTAGTTATGCCTAACAAGTGAGCTAGATACCAAGATAGCTCTTCATATCATGTTTTATATTACTGGACCAATAGGGTCGCATATAACGTTATGTCCTTCTCTTTAAATTAAGAGCTTAGTTGGACCGGCAGGTGACCCGTAATGTTTCAAAAGTGGTTCTTAAAACATTTATTTGATGAAAGGATTGAACAATTGGACTTCCCGTATTTAAATACTGTCAAACAATAAGTGCTTTAATGTCAGATGGGCTAGGGTTTATCAAGTACACCATTGCTTTAATCCCTAGATAGATTATAATTAAACTAAAAGGATGCTTTATGCAGATACGTTAATTGTGACAGGATTCAACGTGTCTAGGAATGGTGATGTCCGACAAAGTCTTAACGAATGATATGCCGTTCGGGTAGAAATTTGCACTATTAATCAAACCAGCATTTAATCGGATTTAATATGGCTAATACGGTTTTCTATCATTTGGCTTGTACCGCTCTTTTATCTTCTGATTGTTTTCTTGCATGTTTATTGTGTTTAGAATTGATTATTGTCACCATAAAACCTGTGCCAGTCTCTCAGGCTGAAAACCCCCAATCCTATTAGAAAACGTATATAGCATAGGTTTAACAAGTAATTAGAATTAACTTAATTAGAGTAATTAAAATACTGATAGATTATAAGGTTAACGACCTCGCTCTTAGTGTTCGACACCCTACTTACCATGAAACTTCACCCGATCGGGTACACTGCCCATTAAAGTGTTGTTTTTGGATAAGTCGGCTAAATAAAAATTTAAAACTTGGTAATCAATAAATTGACCCTACACGACAGCACATCAAGTTTTTGGCGCCGTTGTCGGGGAGTGAAAAATTTAACCTTTAATTTTATTAGTATTTCTAACCATTAGTTTAAAATAATCTAATTAGTGTAATTTAATTCTATTTGTAATTAATTTAGTTGTGTGATTTAATTGTGTGTTTGAATTCCAGCATTATTTAATTGTTTTCATAAAGTACTCTGCCTTGAGTTTGTTTCTTTGGTTTCGTTTTAGATTGTTTTCATGGATGGATCCAAAAATCACTATTGAAGAATACATCAGGACTCTGAAGAAGAATAAGGCTCAAGACAGGTCAACATTCAATGGCAAAACTGCCACATATGGCATGATGAATATTGTGAAAATAATGACGATAATTTCACGAATCTTGAAACTAAATACCCATCTATAGTCTTTGATGATACATCCGATGAAGCACTCTCATGTGAACCTACGGTAAGTCCTTTTGACGATAACAAAATTGACTTTAAAATTTCATTTGACGAATCCGACGATGAAGATTGCATGGTGATTTTTGACAAAAAATCAATTTCTTGTAATAATTTCCGCTCGATAATTTAAGAGGGTTTCTGAAGATAAGAATGATAAAGTCAACATACCATAATCTATGTCACTAGAACCTACGTTTGGTTACATTGACGATTTAGATTTTTTTTAAAGATTTTGAGAATGAATTCCCAGCCATTGCTTATAATGACTTAAAGTCTAAATCAAATCCACTAATTGAACCTTCTGTAAGTTCTCAACATATCGATAAATTTGAAACATCATTGTCCAAATATGATGAAAACGAACAAAACATTTTATACTTTAATGATTCATTTCCTCTAGACGTATTTTTTTCAATAATCTGAAGACGATTAAGGACAATGATGATATGAATCGACATAACACAGCCTTTTAGAAGTAACGAAATAAAAAGATCAAATGAACTTCCAAAAACAAATCACGATAAAACCAATAAAGTTTTCAATGAGAATTTTTTTATCATAACATTAAATGCTAATATCGTAAGTTGGAATTATTTTAACAACTGGATGCCATTAAATCTCATCAAAAATTTATATGTGCCATTTGGCATCCTGTTTGACCCTAAGCGGTATTATAAGGATGGAGCTCACACAAGAATATTGCGGAGGCTAAGGTACGTTTTTCTTTACTCTGTTAAAATCTTTGAATAATTGGCCCCGACAAATAAATACGGCATATCATAGGAACACCAATATGCCATATCAACCATTCTTAATTCACTTTGACTAAGTCAAACAATAATGTCAAATACGGCGTATTGGACGCTTCCCAATACGGCGTATCCAGCATGGGTATAAAAACCCAGCTATTACGCCGAATACCCTTTCACCAACACTTTTCTCCAATTACAAAAAAAAAACAGTTACAGCGCCTCTTGAGTTCAATATCTCCATCCATTGTTTGTTTATTATCTCTCGAATCAATTAGAAGGCAATGATTCTCTACCCTCTTTCCTTTTTCGATTTAGATTAGGGTTAGGTTATATTTAAAATTAGGATTTGCGTTTTTGCCTTATGCTCCTATTGTATGCCCCCTAGTTAAATGCTGAAACTTATGAATATAACATTGTTAAAGTTGTAGGTCAAACGGGTAGAAACGAGAGGCAAAACCCATTTTTTTATACTGATCGAGACAGTATATTCATTTTAAAGAATACGGCGTATAAATATTTTTTCCCTAAAATATCAAAACCTATACAACGTATTCACTATTCTGGATACGGTGTATAGGTTATCTTTTGAAAACTCTGAATTGTCCCTTTAATACGGCGTATTCAGCGTTTCCACCCATACGCCTTATAATCTTTAAATAATCTCCATTCGGTGTATCTAATCTACCTATACGTCGTTATCTTCATAAAACCACTATACGGCGTATTTATCTACCCCAATACGCCATATCTACCCGTGAAACAGAATAGTTAAGAGAATTTTTAATTTGTGTACTGACTCGATACTTCTTGAAAATATGGGCCACTTGTACCTACATCGTGCCCTTAGGACATTCGTGGCTCGGATACCAGGTTGAGGGTTATGACGAGGGTATTATACACAGCTACAAGCACAGATTATAGACAATTTTTAGGAGAGAGGTTAACCGGGTACATGTGTTAGATTTTGCTGGATTGACTAGTGATATGAGACAGACATTAGCAAATAGGCTGAGTATGGTATATACTAGGGATGATGGGGAGGCATAATTTACTAGTCACATATAGAGGAGGTTGTTTGAGGTTAAGGGACCGTTGGTTAGAGAGTTCATACTAGAGTTTTTAAGTACTTGTAAGATGAGTGATACTGAGATGAGACTTGATGTTGTTGACACACTGTGTTTTCAGTTGGGTGGAGTTAGGATGAGGATGACTTGGAGACAGTGAAAGTTGGAACGACCCAAGGGATTTTGCTAAGCCGGTCAAGGCAATCTCTTTGCCTCATGATGTCCCGAGTACATCCGATCGCCACCTCATCAAGCTCGAGAATCAAGTCCAATGCTTGATGGAAGCTCATCTTTCTTTGACGCAACCTAATCAAGTGAACAAAATCACTACCTCATATGAGATCTGCAGTTGTCCCCACGACACTCAGTATTGCATGAAAGATCCTGAACAAGCCTTTGTTGAATATGCATCCTCGCGTACCAATGAAGCGGGAGGTAAGTGGTACACTTTTAAGCCCGAGCAAAACAATCTTGGTGACACCTACAATCCATCATGGAAAAGTCAGCCAAACCTTAGGTGGAGACAACCCCAAAATTCCCAAAATAATTTTTCAAACCCACCTAACCGGTTCAATCCCGAACTGTTCCTTTAACAACCGTCCTCAAAGCTTTAACAATCAATCAAATCTAGAAGGATTGGTATCCAACTTCATGGCATTTTAAGATGCTAGATTGTCCAAGTTTGAAGCCGATTTCAAACAACAACAAAGCGAGATGACCAACAAAATTGACACAGTACTGAAGGCCATCACCGATCAATTGGCAGGATCACTACCTAGTGATACAATTAAGAACCCGAAACTGAGTAATTTCTCAGTTTTGTCTGCTCGTTCTTACCCAATAATAGATCCCCAATGCTCATCACACCCCTCCACTTCAATCAACGCCACCAAAACATGTTCCATGAAGGAAAACATTTCCCAGACAAGCCAGCTGCAAACATGGATGAGGATTGTAACGCAACAACCAAAAGAACCCGAACCAACTCTTGAAGATGAATTATAGGATTTGCATCTCAACATACCGGTTCTCGAAGTCCTAGCTCACGCTCTAATCTATAACGCAATATTAGATAAATACGTAGAAAGCCTAGAACTAGGCAAGAACATATCATCATTCGTCCAAGGCGAAGTATCGGCCAAGATGGAAGACCCCAGGCTATTCACTCTACATTGTAGATTAGGGGATTCAAAACCCTTTGACACATTGGCTGATTTAGGATCATGTGTAAACATAATCCCACTTTACCTTTTCAAAAAGCTTAACATAGGACTATTGGAAGAGACTGACCACATCTTCGGGTTGGCTGACGGAACCAAATCTTGCCCCATAGGAATTGTAAACGACGTAGAAGTCCACATAGGAAAACTGAAACTATTAAATGATTTCTACATAATTGACATGAAGAAAGACCTCAAACCCCCTTTGCTTGTAGGAAGAGGATTCCTTGCAACCGCCAATGCAGTTATAGACTGTAGGATGACTAAGATAGGAGTAGGAGAAGGAATCACTAGGTCGATATTCGGTGTAAAAGGAGTCGATTTAGGTGAGGAAGAAGCACCATATTGGACCACGCTTGGAAAAAGAGAATCATAAAAACTACGACCTAGCTCGGATAGAGTAGGTGCACAAACCCTTTACAATGCCAGGAAGGACTTACCATTTGCCCGGAGAGTGGGAAATTGCTAAAGATACTGAGATCAATCCTTTTAAGGATGTCCTTGTGTTTAGAAGAATTGTTGAATTTTTAGGAGCCATACCCATAAACCTTAAGAGTAACATGTGGGAATCAGAGAACTTGATTAAAAATCCAATTAACTGGGACAAACCACCCAAAAATGGAGATGGAGCATGGCATGCCAAGATTAGACTGATTGACCCAAACGGAGAGGAGTTTATCAAAACCATACAATCAATCCCCACCACTAGGAAGCTCTCCGAAAGAGAAAGTCCAAGGGAAATCATCGACTTGGACCACTTCTACGACACTTGACGTGTGACTTCGAGTCTAGCTACAAGACTCGTAAATAAAGAAAAACGCTTTTTGGGAGGCAACCCAATATTTATCTTTCCCGCATTTAGGAGTGTCTTGTGTTTTAATTCTTTATTGTTTATTTTATAATGTTTGAATTGTTTGTAATCATGCTTTGTTTGTTTATAACTTCGTCTTATTTGCAATCAAAGGTATTTTGCATCAAAATAAGTGTAGGGGAAATATCTGGTTTTTAAAAACCCAATTCAAACATTTAAAATAAATTGTTTAGGTTAATTCGCGTCAGTTTCGAGTCATATGATTGTTATGATTAATTTTAGGTTTTTTGTAGTGCTCTTCAGATTTGAATAATAAAATTGCGTGCAGGAAATTTCTCATTAAAAACGGAGAAGAAATTTTCACAGACACTGGAGACGACGTCAGGATTTATCCTGACGGCGTCGCGTCTCCAGCTATGTAAAATTCGAAAATCTTTAAGTATTTTTGAAAAATAAAATGTGGAATATTTCTAATGTGTTATGATTTTGTAAACCTGCATAAACCTATAATTATATTATTACTCTCATCCTATATTTACTGCTTTCATAAAGTCGAAACCTTAAACTCTTATTGTATTTATATGTATCCCATAGATTTTACGCTTGGTGTAGTTGTCTTTATCTTTGATTTATAGGTTATATTTGACAAGAAGCAGCTTGGAAGATCTTAGGAAGTTTCATTGGATGATTTTTGCGTAGGCGATTAACCAGTTATCGCATGTTTCTTCTCCATTACTGAGCAAACCAGGGGAGTACTAGTTTTTTTACTTGTTTTCTTATCCCTTATTTGTTTTTTATGGGTATTGAGGTCAGCTATTAGAACATTGGGGGACTATGTTCAACTTAAGTGTATGGGGGATTAAAAATAAGCATTTAGAAAAACTATTCCTTCATTTGCCATTTGCTATGTTCCTTAAAAAAGATGGGTAATTATGAAACATAGCTAAAAAGGTAATTTTGGACACAAACATTAGATAAAAATTATGACACTCATACCAGACAAAAAACAAGTATTAATAGGTTCTTATAGATAGGAATGTGTATGACTGATCACAAAACCCTCAAAATTCCACCCTAAAAATGTTGAGGTTCACCTTTAGATCTTTAGGAATTTAGGTATCCATTATTTTGTACCCAAGATAATTTGTACCTTTAGCTTTCTTGAGTTAAGGTTTGAATGCAGTCACATGTGTCTATTCCGTCGTTATGTTGTGTACGGATGTGTCCCCCTTTTATGTCACATTTTCTGGAGCTTTAATATCGTATTAAACTTATATGAGTGTACCCAGGTACGTTTATTAAATTCTAGACTGCTGTCTTTGTGATGCATCCTGAGACCGCAGGTATAGTATTAGGATTTCTAGATAAGAGGCACTAGGATTAACCCATGTTTTAAACCTTTAATTGTTATTTGGTTACATCGACTATATAACGATCCCACACCTTTTGCCAATGCACTTATTTTTAGGGCAGGGAAACCCTAGCACAAACCCTCTCGAGCAGGGGGGCTATTCCATTTTCACGGTTCTTGTAATTTTTTGTTAAGCTCATTTTATTAATGAAGAGCATTGTAACCTTTAAACAATGTTTACACCCAATTCGCCTAGCCTACCTTATTTTTCACCTGTTGTACATTATTGTTTTAACCCAAGTTAATTTATTTGAGTACACGGTTGTAAGTTCTAATCCTTGTTTAAATACTGTGTTTGGAACGATTAGGATTCTTGGTAGTATTCATCTATGAAGACTTAGGGAAGATAGTAATTTTATTACCCCCAATAAGCTCAATAAGCTCCATGTTATTTTTGATCCACTTAAACCGGAGTCATTAGATTGATTGTAAATAATCAAAGTATGTAAAAAGTTCAGTGTATGGGTGTATCTATAAACCCCATGATGTATTATATGTTTAAGCAATGGCAGGGAAAAAGTGTACAAAAAAATGAGGAAAAAAGAAAGGAAAGAATCGAAAAAAATATATAAAAAAGTAAAAAAAAGTGTACGGACTGCCATTTGCTTAAGTCTATGTTTATAATAGAGTCAAGAAAATAAAGAGATTGATGTAGAGTTTGTATATCTTCGTCCGAGTATTGGCTTAGCAACCAAACCAAGGGTTTTTATAAATAATTGCTAACCATCCACTCAATTCACCAAAGCCACCCATAAATGTATCCCATCCGTTTCCGTTTCATTAATTTGTTTAACCTACACCCGCAACCCTTTAAATGACCTCTTACATAGTAAGGAATAATCCTGCGCCAAAGCGGAGGGAGGTTTGATCCTTTACTAAGCCTGTGGTAATTTATATGCTATGACATGTAATGAGTGTTGATTTCCTGTTTCCCCGTTATGTTATAATTTATTATGCACCCGAGAGAAAGAGAGAATCCTAAATACTTATGTGAGGTGCTAGTATATACTTTTCGTGCTTTTAATTATGAGGTCTAGAAGGTTGTGTTGTAGAATACTTTTAAAGAGTAGGCTAAATGACCCTAATACTGCCATTATCTAGGTAGAAAAGCCCATTTGCTTGAGGACAAGCAAATCCCAAATGTAAGAGTATTTGATGAGGTGTCATTTTATACACCATTTCGGGGTCATTTAACCCCTTAAATCATGCAAATATGCCCAGATTATGTGTTAATCGTTTGTTTTCAGGTTTTTAGAACTTGGATGGCATTTTGAGGAAATACACGTGACTTGGGCTCATATAGAGAAGAAACGGACAAGACTACGACTCTACACCAAGAACCATGAAGAATTATTCATTCAGAGCCTGGAGACGGCGTTACAACCATAAAGCGATGGCGTCATGACATTCATGGTGACGGCGTCAGAGATTCAGCGACGGCGTCAGGACGTGGCCGACTTAAAATGGATCTAGAACCATCTATGTAGCGGCGGCGTCAGAAGTACAAAGCGACGCTGTCGCAATGATATCTCCATAAATATAAAACCGATTTTAGGGTTTTAAGTGTGTAACTTTGTATAACTTTAGGGAGACGAACCCTAGCCTTTGTAGCACCTTCATAGATTGTTTTTAGGGCCTCAAAACCCTATTGTACTACCTTGGATCCATGTTTTAATTCAAGTAAGGTTATTTATCATTAATCATTCAATATGTCTATGTGTTGTGTGATTGATTTATCTTCTTGCTTTCATTATAACATGCGAGGCTAAACTCTCCTTTATATTTGCTTATGATTGCATGAAAGTCGGATCGTAGATCCTATTACTGTTGCTTCTTGTTGATGAGTGTGCGCGTTAGGCTTTAGAAAATCAGCTTTTGTTTGTATCGTTGTAGACACGTCTAGGGAAATGTGAGTGCGTAGAAAGGATACCATCGGGTAACAGTCTTTATACTACATTGCCCTCTTATATGGTTGATCCCTCTTAAGGTAATTCATATGCATTTAATATACTCTTAGGGGCCTTGTAATAGTCTTCATACTACCTTACTTGTATGTTGCCCTAACATAATATTAAATAGACGGCGGGTTTGTGTAATCCGGTCATGACCTAGGAAATACTTACACAGATCATCACAAGTGTGACAAGGCAACAGGATTAGGAGAAGCAATCTAATTAGTAATGCATGATTAAGTAAATACATTCAATTATCATAAAGTTATCACCAGTAGATTAAATATTAATTAGTTTAGTTAATAGTTAAACAAACCAACCTCTCAAACCATAGATTTACCTGCTTTCATAAAATATAAAAACACAAAAATAATCTTCCCTTAACCCCTAGAATTCAATTAGACTGTGATTAAGCCTTCCCAACCTATTCCCCTAAAGAACGATAACAACCCCCGAGTCTTGTCTATACTACTACTACAACGATTAGGTACTCTGCCTAGGGAGTTGTAAAACTTCGTGTAGAAGTCCTACGACGACCGCATCAGAAGACCACCGACATACTTTTCAACCTTATCAGACTCTTCGGGAAACATCTCCCCGCACAACAAAGCCAGCTCTTGAAAGCGTTGGGTATAGGTTTCCACATCAGTACCTTTCACTTTCAAATTCCTGATTTTAATCTCTAGTTTCTTGATCTCTCCTTTGGGACAGTATTTGTCGGTCATTATTTTTATGAGTGTTTTCCACGGCATGCCATAAGCAGCATCGTGACCAACAGTTTTAACGTGGGAGTTCCATCACGTCAAAGCATTCCCAAGTAAGGTACAGGTGGCATACTTGACTTGATTTTTGATTGCACAGATGCTTATATGAAAAACTGATTCCATCCTCTCGAAGCATTGAGTCAACCCAACGACTCCTTTAGTACCCTTGAAATTAAGGGGTTGACACTTTAGGAAGTCTCTATAGGTGCACTCGCGAGCAACATGCATTCGCCTTCTTCCGTCACTCCTTGAATCATGGCTGTCATTGCCATTCCTGCTTCTCTCTACGTCACGTTCTGCCAATAACTCCTTGGGCAATTAGTGCCTTAATTTGAGCATCGATCATAGGTGTTGTGGTTACAGCGGTTCTTTTTTGTGGCATTTTCTTCAAGGTCACAAGAAAATATAATACACGTTAGATTTCATACAATCATAAACGCGACATGACATATGCACAATAAATAAAATGAGATCACAACACACAGTGAAATATACAACCAAAGTAAGATCGACATGACATAATACATCATCATCATATATAACTTTGAAAACATACATGATAGTTTTGATACAGAAATGAAAAATACAAGTCCTACGACCATGCTAGCTGGGAATAACCCATAATACTTAGCATGCCATACATGATAGCTATAAATGAAACAAAATCCCTACAGCCTTCTTACTGGGAGTTACCCATAATACTTAACAGGCTATACATGATAGCTATGACATGATAGAGAGTAAAACTAAGCACTACTGTCGGTATCCTCTAAAATGTCAATGCGTAGTCTAGCCTCCAGAACATGGATACGCATCATAGATCCAATCGCATGATCATCGGCTTCCTGATGGTGCCACTCCAAGCGATACAGCTGAGTCTCTATAGTAGCAATATGTGCCTCCAATGCTCTGTTGTGAGCCTCAGACCTAGCCAAGGCATGAAGGGTCTTACTACTCTCTCTCTCTCTCTTGTAAGCAAGCCTCTCTCTACTCAATACCTCAATCTTAGATCTTACAGAAGCACGGTCATCTTGGGCATCCTTATGACATGTATAGAACTCCTTGCTCTCTCTCCTACAAACATCTTCCTGATAACTAACTCTCAAGTTGATCACCCTCATGGCAGCCATCGCTCTCTCCTTGGCAGCTCGGATACTGGCATCCACAGTATCCATAAAACCATAATCAACTCTAAGGGCCATAGAAGACCCTGGCTGTCTAGCAGCAGCAGCAGTTGAACTCTCCCTAATCTTAAACCTAAAAGTGGGGGCAGTCAAACACAACCTCTTCCGAGGCAGTACATCAGCCTCGGGAACATCCTCCTTGTGTGAAGTAGATGGTAGTAGCAGTGGTGGTGATGGTATCTCTGATGGATGGTGGATGGATGGTGATACAACTCTTAACTGAATCCCGACTGCTCTGTAGTCCAAAGGTGCCTCAGTATATGTAGGGCTAGTATGGGTGGTGGTGATGGTAAAGTGTATGTGGTGAGGGAATCTATAGGAGCGGAGATGATCGTGGAGTAAGTAGAGATGGTGGTGGTGATTATGGAGTAGGTGCAGCAGCATACTCAGCGATGGATGTTGTCATAAGTGGTGGAAATCTAACAAATATCCTAGCCCTGCGGGATCTAGGTGGTGGTGGAGTAGGTGCAGACTTATCAGTCTCAAATGCCTCTGTATCCTCAGCCGAAGGAACAGAGTCAACCGTAGGTACAACAGAAGAGTCAGCCAGAGCTAGATGCTCTTCCTCCTCATCATCATTCTCCCTCCTCAAATGGAATGCCTCCTCCTCACCCTCAGTCGTCACATCATCGCCAGAGGGCTCAACATCATCCCATCTCCTTCATCATAGGATATCGGTAGGTAACCTCCACGGGTCAATCCTCCGGAACCTCCTCCTGGATCCTTCTTCAAGGTCCTGTGTCAGCAATTGGCTGGTGATATGGTGTGATGCCTGCTCCAATACCTGAGGTGAATCCAATCCTCGTAAGGTCAACAAAGTCAGGAATACTTCCTGATTGTGTCTCAGAGGAAATGAAAGTATAAGACAGAGTAGAATGAACATAATCCATGAACGATGACAATACTATATCTGTAACAACCCCAAAATAGTATATTATAAAGTATATAATATAATATATATTATATATATAATATATAAATATAAGTTATTTATTAGTATATATATATATATATATATATATATATAAGACCATTGTATGTAACATATTTAATATAATATAAACATGTATATTAATCATGTGAGCATCTAGTCTAACCAACTAATGCAAACAAATAGTGTATGTACGATCCGTGAAAAACTTTTGTATGATGAATGTTGAAACACGATATAGTCCAAATTAAAAACATTGACCTGGTTCTCTAATAACATTGGCTCTAGAATACCAATCATTAACACCACCCACATAGAGGTTCGTCAGCGGAATAGAGGGCTCTGGGCGATTACTTCATAATCAATAGTGCAAGATGTGAGAACGTCCCTAAATGAGTCGTTTAAATGATACAATATGGATTTTTATAACATAGTTTTGTTACAAAATACCCGAGCTAATTTGTTCATCTTGGGTAAGTGTAAAGATTTTAATACATAATAAATACTCCAAAATGTAATGCACTTAAATTTTTATGACAATGTGACTCCAAAATGATGTCCCCAACTGACTCCTTGTTTCTTTCTTTCCTTACATTGACCTGAGAAAAACATCTTATAAAAACTTCAACATAAAGTAGGTACAATACCGAAGTTTACTGTACTGTATAAAGTAGGACCGTAAGAAATTCAAAGAGTAGACCACGCTAATTGTAACACATACAATATACACAAAAATGAATTACGATTCCCTAAGTCTCATGACACTGAAGCTATGACAAGTTATGTAAATGCAAATTATATGCTAACAATGTGCCCGTGTTATGTATGTTGCAACTCCGCAACATCCAAATCTGCATGGTTTACGTCCTATTTGGTTCAATCCGTCGAACTAAAAAATTCGCTACTTTGACTCACCAAACGGGATGTCAATCCAGAATAGATCTATTATAACACACACGCGCTAACACCCAAGAAATTGACAGTTCATGATTCCATGGGCCTAGTAGGGATATAGCTATTACTTAGACAAACTCCGTAATTTGTTTAAAAGTTTACTTGCGTTTCAAATGTAAAACAATGCATGTTTCTCACCCAAAAGTTTTGTAATCATTACCACGTAAAAAAATGAGGAGCTATGAAACTACACCTCATTGTGAATTGACAATGATTATCTAAATCAAAAATAGTGTAAATCGTACTCGGATTTCTCAGGCAAATCCGAATGCAACCTAATTAAGTATATGTCGTATGAGTACTACGTACTTTGAATGACTACATCATATAAATTTTTATACAGTTACATCACCACCTAAATATGTTTAGCTTAAATAAAAATAAACACTATGAATTTGATACTTAGTAAAGTATACATGTTCATTGTATTTGTGTTTGTAAAAATGGTTTATACTTGTCACAAAAATTGATCGTTTATAAATATAAAATTTGTTTTATAAACACCTTATATGTATTTATATAAGATATTACATAAATAGTTTAATAATTGATTTCATAGAAATAGGTGCTCAATTAAAAAAATAGAGCATATGGTTTTATAACCTATTTATATCTTTTTTTCGTTTTAACTCCGATTTTATACGTTGCCTTTATGTTCGACGACGGGTTTTTCCGTATTAAGAAAATCTATCAAAATATTACATTTATAATATTTTAGCTACTGATGAACAGTAACTTTTACCGTTTCTGTAAAATGATATAAAACCACTTTTATATAATTAATTGTTGTAATCACGTAAAAATCATAACTCATTCATTTTTAACATCCATGTTTCAAGTGCCATATAGATTTGGATTCCTTTATAAAATGTACTTTCACCTAATATCAAATAGAATTTATATATCAAAATGCGTACATTAGCATTTTTTATAAAATTACTTTTATAAATACACTTTTTATCATATATTTGTAAAATTAATAACTTCTTCGTTATAAATCGGTTATTAGTGTTCTTTATAGATTTGGAATCCTGATGTATTTTTATTTTCACAAAAAATATCAAATAATTTTATATGATTCGCACAGAAACAGTAAAATTATATAAAGTTACTTTTTATATAAAACTTGTAAAAAGCATAACTCTTTCATTTTAAATCCATTTTTAGTGTACTTTATATCCACGTCTTCGTAATTAAAAGTTCACGACCCAGAGCACAAGTAAACAATAATTTAGATCAAGACAACTACGTAAACAGCATGGGAAAAACTTGTTTTTAAGAAATAACTTATAAAAAAAACACTATTGCTGTAGAATTGCAAAAATGGTCCCCTTGAAGTATGGCCAAATTAAAATTAGGTCCGTACAAATTGAAATTGTTCAACACAGACCTATAATGAAGGTTTGGTTCCACTTTTGGTTCTTGGTCGACTTAAAATCGCTAAAATACACCTATGTTATTTTACAAAAACCGTTCGTTACGAGGGGTATTTTAGTCATTTCAGGTCGACCAAGGACCAAAAGTGAAACCAAACCTTCAAAATACGGATGTTTTTGCAATTTTGAAATTCGACGGACCAAATCTGTAATCTGGCCAAACTACAAGAACCATTTTTGCAATTTACTCAAAGACTTTTTATCGTAAACTTGTAAATTCAATAACTCCTTCGTTATAACTCGGATTTTCGAATTCTTTATATATTTAGAATCGTCATGAAATGTAATATTTTAGGTTTTATGGTTTTTGTTTAAAAGTTTATAAACTTGTTTTTATAAGTTTTTAACTTAACTAATTTGCTACATGACTTCTAATTTAATTAAATACACATCTTGTATATAAATTAAGTCCTTAAATTTATGTCCATCATATAAAGTCCATAGTGTCCAAGAAAAATGTCCAACATGTTTATTTATTTATATAAACTATATAAATAAATAAATAACAATTATTTTCTAAATAATTATATAAATTATCCATTGCTTGTAAATCCTTAAATAAAACATATTCTTGTGTTTTTATCATCATTTATACCATGAACAAAATAAAATTCGAATTTATATAAACTTGATATGTTTTATAAACATGTATAAAATATAACTAGGTGATGATTAACCATATAACAATTATATAAAATATGAAATGAATAGATTGAAGAGATTAGGGTTTATAGTAGACCTCAAGATGATGAATGAAGATGATACACAATAACAAAAACCCTAGTATCAACCAAGAACCCTAGTTTCTATTCAAGAAAACCCTAAGAAAACCATAGTTTTCTTATACTTGTAAACCCTTGAAATTAACCAACCAAGCTTCCAAATCAATTTGAATGACCTTAGATATGTTTTATATCAACCCTAGTATACTTGAAATACTTGAAAAATAAAAAACTAAGAATGTACAAGAGTGTATGTTTGAACCGTAGGTTGTATGAGCAAAATAGGGAGTTTGTGAAATGTTTTTGCTTGAAGTGTTATGTGTGAGTTTACTTCCACTTTAGGGGTCCTATTTATAGTCAATCATAGTAGTAAAAACCATTCTTGTAAACTATCAAATGGTTTTTAAACCTATTTAGGTTGTGTTCGATTTTGGTTAAGGGATAGGGCGTGGAACTTGAAGTTTTATATTGTTTAGGGCTTGTAGGTGTAAGGAATAAGTATGTCCTTGTGTAAGGTATGCTTGCTTTGTGTAAGTATGATGTGATATAGTATTAAGCATGTCATTCTTGTCCTCTTTTCCCCTTGTTTATAGCCGAACCAGCCAACACCAAAAAGAGGGACAAAGTGATGATACTTTTGAGTTTTGATCCATTTGATAACATATATAGTTGTTTAATCTTGTTAGTGGAGCACTGGAATTAATTTACAAGTATGTGTTGTGTAGTTTGCATTGTATAGCCGAATGTTTACATAAACATAGGAGACATATCTTGCCTTGAAACCCCATGGTTAAAGCTTGAAGATAATCCTTTGGTTAATAGTTTTTGTGTTAGTGAGGAATTATTTGATTTAATTTTAAGTGTATGCATGTGTTTGTGTTGTAACCGGATATGGGTGAGTGTGTGTGAGTATAATTTGTAAATTTTTGGGTATTGGGTATTATGGTGGGTATTTGTTGAAGTATAGATGAGTTTATGTGCTTACATGCATGCATGGATGTCCAAAACGCGAACCGGATACGTTTTACGTAAAGTATCAAAATAAAACTTGAAAAATTATAAATTATACTTCTAATAATATTATAACACTTGTTGAACGAAAACTTTTATTTGTTTGACGCCCGTTTACGTTGAATGCTTATTTTTAGTTTACGCGATTTAACTTAACGATAAAAATTAAAAGTAAACGCGCAAAAGTCTAAAAATAAATAATGGAATAAATGAAGTCGCGTAATGACATGAAATAACGGATTGTTAGATTATATATTTTTACAAAGCTATAAAATACAACATTTTCTTACGATATATCAACATATATATGTTATAGAAGCCAGGTGAGAATCAGTGAATAACGTTAAAAATGAGGGGGCGTTAGTAGAAGTTAACGTGCGTTAAACAAGAGGAAAAAAAGAGAATAAAAATTTGATGAACAGTAAAACGTGAGGGAGTGAATAGTAAAATGAACAATACCCAAAAGTTACGGAAACAGTACCCGAAGTTAGCGGTTCGTTACAAAGTTGGTCCTTAACGGGCGTTACTTAACAGCCGTTAGTTAACGGCCATTAATTTTCACCAACAATTTACGGAAATTTTCCTTAAGGTTATCAAGTTACGAGAATAGTCCCTTAGGTTATCCGTCCGTTGCAAAGTTAGTCCTTAACGTAAAACCTCGCGCTCGGCAGCGAAGCGCGGATGCATAACCTCGTTATTATTACAAGAAACATGTAAATAGAGAAAAAATGTATTCATGGTTATATGAGAAATTCGAGCTTCTAGGTCTGATGTACCGAAGACATGACCAAAATGTGGTATGTTCATTTAGGCTGCTGAGGTCTGGTTTGTCGGTCACGTCCGATCAAGGGAAACATATTAACGAGTTATCCGTCAGACCCAACTGATAAACGAACATGATGAAAAAGGTGGACAAAAAATGTACTAA